>VXAU01000197.1:3243206-3373553 GCA_013399695.1 Formicarius rufipectus
TTTAATTCCTGAGAACTACAGTCTTTGAGTTAATTTCAGCAGTCTTGTGACTAAGGGTAGTACTGGGAACTTCAATCAGCCCTGCACATTTGGTGTCCTGTCTCTCCAATTACCACTGAACTCATTTTACAGCAATAGCACCTTGTCCGGAGATTGGTATAGAATTCTTTGTCTCTAACTCCTCACATGGCCTCAAGTTTCAATTTGCCATGAACAGAGACTTTGCAAACATTTACACACCTGCTTAGCCCAGTGTTTCTGCTTAAATAAGAATGATGGGCCTGGGCTTCAAAATTCAGGATGGGGGTTATCATTATCCCAGGAACTATGAGGTTGCAAAAGTTGAACAGGTTCACACTTCAGTTGAAAGCACAGAACCACTAAATGAACTGTCTATTTTAGCTAACATGAGATGAGACATCCTTGTCTTTAAATTCTTTCAGCCATCTTGGGTCAGTATAATAATTAGGCAAGCTAAAGTATAGAAAAATGGGTTTTATTTGATATTGGAAAGTGTAGACCTATCATGGTCTCAGGACGGCACAAGTATGCTCTTGACAGTCACATTCAATGCAAACTGACCATCATTTTGAGAGCTAAACAGAGTAATTTTAGAACAAAACCTTTTTAGCCTCTTTCCCCAGTCTTGCAAGATTTTATTTAGATGTGGGAATTTTATGGAATACATTTCACTTCTATCTACTCTACTTTCATCGAGTTCATGGAGGAGAAACCCAAACTCTACCCCACAGAACATGAGCACACACTGCTGCTGAAGGCAAGAGGGAGCATTTTGGTCTCTAACAAAGCATTTCCAGCCATACTGAGTGCCCATATAGTAACAAGAGAGGAAGTTGGGAACTGACACACCTGGGTGTCCTTTTGGCATTTAAGTGGATGGGGATTTTCTCTCAGAAAACCTCATTGCTCAGCAACTTCTTTACCTGCTGAAGGAGCATTAGAGTTACATCCCTGAGGGAACTGCAATGCTGTTGACTGAAAGAAAGTTGCCCTGATACTTATCAGGAGATAAACAATCTGGAATGCAGCTGCCTAGTTAAATTACATCAGCTTTGCTTAGGCACACTTGCAGCAATGATGTGATGTCAGATATGGTTAAGGAAATTCAGCATTTAATTCAAATGTAAATACTTTGAGCAATATGAGACAAAAAATGAAGCAATACAAACTACTACTTGCCCAGCCACATGGTAGATTTACTGGATTTCAGAAAACACACTGTTTTCAGAGTTATTGTAAGAATAATAATTGGAACACGCTTTCCAAAATTAAAACATTAGTCCAAAAAGGGCTTTTGACAGGTTTGCGCAGAGAACTGCATTCCTTTTTTGTGGACCGTGTCTCTTACACAGAGAAATGTGTTACCTTCATATGGATGATGTCTTCCACTCTTTGCCTCCAACAGTACCTTTGGTACACTGAAGGAACAGACTTTGACCCTGAGTTTCCTACACAGTTCTTGCCAAAAAGAACATCCCAAAAGAAGGACTGATAAACTTGTAGTGCCTTCTGTGTTATGCTACGTACATCTATTTTGATGACAAATACCTGCAGCTGGGCCTGAGGGATTATTCTCCCGAAGTGTCACTCATAACACCACTGGAGAGACTTTCTCATAACCTCATGTAACATCCCTTATGTTATGTGCCACCAGGCTGTGTACTCATTATGCTAATTACTCCTAATTGAGCAGTGGCAACCATATTTCAATAAAATCAGGTAAAATCCAGCATTTTGAGAGTTGTGGCTTTTTACATATATTTCTGAAGGAGTTCTCATGGGCTTATGAGAACATTTTATCTGTTTGATCCACTTGGATTTCCATGAGCACTGGATTAAATAAAGCCACAAGAAACCTCTCTAACATCAACTGGTTTCTTGACATATAGCACTGAGTCTGGAAAAACCTACAGATCTTCAATGTATCCAAACCTCAGCCTGGACTGGTTCTCTTACTTTTGGGTCTATGTTCATGGAAAAGTTGAACTACTCCATTTAGCCTGTTCAAAACCAGCTTTTGAATGTTTCAAGCAACCAAAGTTTTAAGGTGCACCATGTCAACTGGCCATTCCTTAAGAGAAAAAGAAACTATCCAAAGCAGTAAGCACCAGGACACGTTATGTGATGCTCCTGAATCTGTCACAGAGAAACAGTGAGGGCACAGACAAAAACTTCTAACTAACCAAATTACAGCTTGTCCCTTCCATCTGCCAGACAATATGCTCACTAGAGAGTGTGTCAAATGGCTCTTAGGACTGCTAAGATTTTAAGACAAGTGAGGAATGGAGCACAGAATTAAAAAAGACATAATAAAACCCAAGAATGAGCAGGTAGCTGTTGAAATATATCTATTTTACAGCATTACTATCACCCAGGTCTGTATGGTGCAAATAGGTATTAAATATTCTAATTAGGACTGCAGCAGGTCTGTATTATTGGTTTAATTGCTTTTCATGCAGCTTCAAATGAATTTGGAGGGTAGAAAAGATAATGCATATTTTTATATATTTTTAAATTATCTGTAATTAGATGGATATTCCTTTGCTTTTTTCACACCTGTGTTTTGACCCAAAGTATGAGGTTTCCTCTTCTGATTGTGGAGGTTTCTCAGCATCACTGCTGCCTTTCCAGGAGAGAGTGAGCAAGTGGGCTTTCATCTGCTGTGACTCCTCACTATGCACACAGATTATGCTTTCATTATTGAATTTAGAAAGCTCTGAATTGCTATCTGTGACATTCCCATGTACTTTTTCATTCTTAGTAATAATACTGAGCTTCTGTGCAGCCTTTTAATCTAAGGATTTCAAGGCATAAAACAACAACTATGAAGTCTTGTGATACTTCTCTGCTACTGTGCCCATTGTTTATGTATGACTTGCAGAATGCAGATAGAATAACCCAGTGTTGTGAGCTAGAATAAAAAAAGAAAAGAACATACCAGTGCAGTGAGACCTCCCTCTCACAGCCCTGCTCTTGATTTGGTAATTAAGGGTCTGATCTGGCCTAAAGAGGTCATGGAATTCACTGAAGTGGAATTAGGTTTAAGGACTACACATTTTAAAGTCTGATTACAATCAGAAAAATTATGTGTTTTCTTACCCAACAGACCCACTCTCAGTAAGGCAAACTACAATCATAAAATGACAATTTCAAATATGCTTCTGAATATAATCTTGTCCTATAGTGAGGAGACTTAAAGTAAGCAGCTACTAAATGCTTACCCCATCCAATTCCATAATAATATAAGTGCTTGCTTTCTTCTGACCCAAATACTTTGATCACCATGCTGTAAAGATGAAATCCTTCCACCAGCATCCATGCAAAAGCACTCAGGAAGAAAAAGTGAAGGAGAATAGCCAAGATCTTGCAAGGCACCTAAATTAAGAATAAAAATTAATACATTACTTCTTTGTGATACAATCACATTGATTTTTCAATTTTTAATTAATTTTATATACATTTACATGTTAAATAATTGAAGCAAAACAGTCTTAAAACCAAAGCATTTTCTACAGCATTTTCAGATATCTTCAAATCCTCTTACATCTAA
This sequence comes from Formicarius rufipectus, assembly GCA_013399695.1. NCBI lineage: Eukaryota > Metazoa > Chordata > Aves > Passeriformes > Formicariidae > Formicarius > Formicarius rufipectus. The sequence continues at coordinate 3,246,778 of VXAU01000197.1, forward strand.
AAAAACAAACAAACAAAAAAACCAACAAATAACATTGCCAAACATGATATGGAAATCCAAATGTGTGATTTATTTATAATAGGAGGAGCAATACTCCTACTAAAGACTACAAAATATTTAAGAATTCAAAACTGAAGTGTCTATATGCAGTTGGCGAGTCTGTTGTAAGTACAAGAGTCAAAGAAGAGGAGCACAAACACTGTTCTGTACCCTGGTCCCTGTTTCTATGATGAGAAAACACCCAACACAGTTCATGCCTCATTTTATAAGAATGAGTAGAAAGTCAGTGGATTAGTTAAACTTGACCAAAACACAGAAATTTTAAATTAAGGTCCCATGTTGAACCTGCTCTTTATTTATACTTTGCCATGTGGCTTTCCTACTTTGTTCAGGATAACACATAAATTAAACTGGATTGTATTTCAGTGTCTGTCCTGGTTAGAAATTCTGCAACAATATGCTCCCCCATCAGAAACAGCAATATATGCATTAAAAAAGTTAAGAGTCAATTATCTTTGCCTCTTGAGCCCTAATTGCTCTGTGGTGGGCATCTGATTTCCCTGTCTGTTTGAGGTCTCAATTTCCCACAGCCCAACGTACCAGCTGTATATGAAATCAAACTTGACAAGAACGTGTTAAGTAATGAGGACAAAGCACCAAAAGTCTTCTCTGTGGAGTGTTTACAAACAACTCCAGCGTTCCTTGCTAGTCTTTTATTCACCATGTGCTATCAGGATTTTGGAAATAAGAGCTAAACCACAGTTTAAGCAAGAGAAAAACACCATCTAGAAATTGGGCGCACCCAGTGCAAACTGGACCACCTGTTTCAGTTTAAACTATAACCTGCTCTGCAGTGAAACAAGTGCTGCCCCAGAAGAGAGGAATGCCATGACTAAGGCAATGCAGCAAGAAGTAAGAACACCTCTTTGAGGTGTTCAGGCCCACCGGAAATGCACTCTGGGCTTGAAACCTGCCTTTTTCTTAAATTGCTCCACATTTTCCTCTAAGCCTCCTGTCAGCCTGGCTTACGAAAACAGGAAAACTAACTCCTTTCTTCTTTCCCACTCCTCGGGTACTCACAGCATTTGCCTTTCCCCACTAATTGCTTTTTGAGGATGTCTCACCACAAGTGCCTTCACTCAACACACAGTCATTGAACAGATGTGACTGCAACGATCTCGCCACAAGACAGCCTTGTTTGGTTTGCTTACAGTGAAGCCACACTTCAAACACGCTCTTGGAAGGAGTCCCAGCCCTATCTCAGGTTTGCATCTTGTAGCATACTGATGATGGATGTTCTGCTCTGTAGCTGTAACGTCCTTCTGTGACACCCACAGAATTCCAGAGGGTTGGGTTTTTGGTGTTTTGGTTTTTTTTGCATCCAGGCCATGGAAATGGTAAGACTCTTCCCTTCCTCAGCTGGATAAGTCACAGTAAGGTGTGACCAGCACTGTGTGCTGAGGAAGCACTACCAGTAGCTGCCACAGATGTTAATCATCAGTTCCCTGGGTTGCCTTGGCTTAGCTACCCTGTGTTGGCATTTTATTCTTCTTGTGGATGACTTGGGATTTTGTACAGTAATGAAAATTAAAATGTTGGGGCTCAGTAGTATAATGAAAATTGATGCTTTCCTGTGCATTCTCATTCAGCTGGTTCTGTGCTCGTGCAAGGACATTCTAATGCAAATCCAATGTGACAACATGTATTCAAAAGCAATAAATTTGCGTTTAATTCATGTAACTGAGGTCGGTATGTGCTTTAGTATTTCACAAAGTTCAGTGGCATATTATTAAACTAGATTAGGTTATTGACAAAAACTGTAAAAGCCTTTCCAGTTAGTTTTATCATAAGGCTACAAAATCCATTTTAATGCCTTTTGATTTCTACCAGGAGATTAATCCACAAAAATATAAATGCTACATAAAGCTGACTTACAAGCTAGTTCTGTCAAATGGATACTTTCCAAGTTTTGAGTAGCCAAACAATTTAAATCACAAAAGAGCAGAAAAATAAAACACAGTGAAGCAGCAGGAGGCTGCTCTGTATGTAATTCTGTATAATACTAAGGTGCAGATTAGTACATAAAATCCATAGCAAAGTTGCTACTTCTTCTGGTTTTGTGCCTTAATGATGACTTAGTAGTTACTCTTGAATGGCAAAATTTCCTTCTTGGAAAAGCATTGAAAAGCTGAGCCTTTATGTACTAAACCCAAGCATGTCTCCCCTGCTGTATCATATGATGTCCCCTACTTTTAGCAGAATACTTATAAAAAGGGAGATCTCGTTACTATTACTCTTGCAGTTTGATTCCTTGTGAGTCTGTGGAAACAGAAAAATCAACCGAGCCAGGAGCAAGGTCTATCATAATTGTTGAGAAAGTAAAGGAAACTCTCAGAAAGGTCTCTCAGAAAATACTAGTCATTAGTCAGAGGACAGTCCTAAAACAGACAGGTAAATTTATACATATATCATAAACAAAAGCAGTTTATTTCATCTCTCCATTTGGAAGTGTTTTCAGCAATGCCATGCAGGAGTACTGAGTGAGAAACAGCTCAGTACACTGATCCAGAGCTGCAAATAGTAGTCACATTAAATCTTCCGGTTGTGCTGGAAAACCACAGTGCTACCTAACACCTTATACTTCAATTTTCATTTCCCTATATTTAAATAACACTTCAGTTTTTCCCACAAACACACTAAGGCCTTTGGAAGGCTTTGATAGCCTAAAGAAATGTTGATAGTTAATTATTTTCAAACACACGCTGCAGTTTTGGAATCTGTTAAAAGAATGGTGCTCTCTAGTCTATAGTAGAGAGTAAGTGACTAAGATTGCAAACCTCTCTGAAGAAACAAATCTATTTAAGCAAGGATGTCTTAGTATTGGAAGAAAATGATGTATGCAGAGATATTGGTTTTTTCTAGAAGAAAGACATCCTAGTTTTGGGAATAATTACCTTCCTGGAATATGCCAGGATCATTTAAGACTCCTATTTTAGCACTACTGATGTTAGGTTTCACTGACCAGCTTTTTATAAATAAAGAAATTGAATATATTATAAAGATCAAAGTCCTGTTTGTGAAAATAGTTTTATGGTAGAAATCAGTCTTACTCTACAAAAGGAAACTTGCTGGAGTATAAACTGTAAATTATTAAATTAGATGTCTGAAATCACCAGGGGAATGCTGTATGCCATATCTGGAATAACAAACTAAATCTCCCTGGAGTCAGAGATGGGAAAAGGATGGAGGAGCTCAAAGCAGTCATGCAAGGAAGTGATGCCAGCTCAGGGCCTGGTTTTTCAAGACCATTCTCTGTTTAACTTCATTACCTCAAACAAGGGGGTAACACCCAAGGATCCCCCTGGTCCTCTCAAACAAGGGGGTAACACACAGGGATCCCCCTGATGCTTTCAAACAAGGGGGTAACATACAGGGGTATCCCTGGTCCTCTCAAACAAGGGCACTTCCGAACTGCTTAGCACTGATACACCCAGCTCTGGCAGAAGCTGAAGATTGTAAATTGACACCTTCTAGCATAAACACTGCCTCCTTCTTTTTGTAAATGACAATTTAGCAGTTCAATTAAAGCAGCAATTAAAGGTATTAAAACTGCTATCAACACTAGTGAGAACAGAGCATGGAGTAGGTAAGGACATGAGACTCATAAAAGGATGAATCACAACCCCTTGATTCCAAGAGGCTAAAACGATAAAGATGAAAAGCTCAGCAGACAGTATTTACATCACATTTTTCAACTTTAAGATCTTTACAGTGTTATGCCGTACAATTGCTGTTGTTATAGAGGAGGTGGGACTGAAATATCCCTGGATTCTGTGAAGCATTTCACTTCACAAAGCCTGCGGTGTAAAAAACCAGGTCTTACTTTCTGTGTGCTACTGATCCAATTTAACTAAAGTAAGCTTTGAATAGGGTTAAGAGAAAATATGCACCTATTAAACTGCAACTTCAGGCCATGTGAGCGTTTCACAAGCTTGACTGAACAAGCAAGACATCTGTGTGTGAACAAAGCACATCATAAATAGAGGTGGACACTGGGACAGGTCTCTGGAGAACACCAGCTCTTCCTACATCCAGCCAAAAGCAGGAAGCACAACTAGTATTTCACAGTATTTTAAAAGACTGGAGGTGATGCTGCCTTGATAAGGTGTAAAGAGGCTTTCACACACTATCTGAAGTGACTGAGCTGGATTGTCTGAAAATCTGGAATGGATGAAAAATGAAAAGCTGTGAGAGTAAGACACACTTTTACGCTGAGTGAATCTTTTATTGCCCTCAAGCCCATGTCCTTTCAGTAGCATTTTAGCTCTATATTTAGGATTATTTTCATGCCTGGTTTCCACTGTCTTCAATTTCAAGTTATCCTTTGCTGCTCTCCACTGTCACCATTTCATTTTCTTTCTAAATCATTCCCTACCATTTTCTCCCTTGCACACTGCCTTACTCATTCAGAATCCACCGGGATTTTAAACAGTAAAAGAGTATGAACTTAGCTTTACAAAGTGCTTTTAGATCCTCAGGTAATAATAGCCTATGCAAAACCAGGCATTGAGTTGAATATAAACTTACGTAGTTGTATTGGCAAAATGAAGACTGGGCAAACCTCCTATTTATTTGTACTGAGAATAATTGGAAAAAGAAAAAAAAAATATTAATAGAATCCGCTCACTGCTGCTGAAAAGTAATATGGAGGAACAGCCCGGCACCAAACTGCCAAGTTTTGATCATTGCAAAAACAGAGCACACTGGAAGTTTATTGTAAAATCAGGTTTCTCCTTTTCAGGTGGGACTTTCCATCAACAGACCTTATGCTACTTTAAATTGCATTTTTTTAAACATAGCCGTGGAAAGAAATTGGTTTTATTGGTATGTAATACTGTTAACTTGGCCTATTTGTCTTAATCTAACCCAGCTGTTTCAGATGCCAGTTTTAATGGGTTAGATCCTGGTACTCTGCATAAGGAATTCACACTTGTAGTAGCAAACCCATAAAATCAATCTGTAATTTCAAGTTCCAATCTATGTGATCAAGCAGAAAAAAGCCTATACACTCATAGAGCTTAAGTACCATGAAAGTAATATGAAGGCGCTTGGTGTTGCTTAAGTGGTTGCCTTAGATGGCCAGACAAGTATATACAGATATACATTGTGTACAAATTTTACAATCTCTTGGATTAAACTTGGATTTAACTCATATAGTGATATTAAACACTTTCTGTCTCCTCTGGCTAATTAAACAATAATAACCTTTGCCAGTGATTATTACTTGAATTCTACTTAAAAATCATCTACATCTACAGAATAGAGATCATCATCAATAAATCTGTTATTCAGAAAAATAGTATTCTACACACAAATAAAACTGTGAGCAAATAACAAAGACCACCTGTTTTGCTCTCTAAGAAAGGAGACGAAATTGCCAAAGCTCAACCAGGAAGGTCATTACCCTCCATCAAGAATCAGATGACTTTTTAATATTGGGGAAAGAAAATAAAAAAAGAAGACAAAGATGTACCAGAGCAGAGAGCAGACAATTAAAAGAAACCAACATCCCCATCACAAAAAAAAATCCCCCAAAACGCCACAAAATCAAACCAAGCCAACCCAAACCTTTTACAGAAATATACATACCTTACCTAAACACACAATTCACATAATATTCTCCAGTAGGGTTTTCAGTGGATGAGAGAAAGCATAAGGCATGTGAGGCAGAAGTCTGCCATGACATTTGAAAACACACTGAAACATACTCTATTTGATGGGTGTATATTGCTTTTGGTCCTGCAAACACCCAGATGGCCAGATAAAATGATAACACCATTTAGATGCACAAAAGGCTTTATCCCGTGTTGTAGGAAGGCATTTTTTGGATAAGGCATGTCAAAAACTGAGATCTCACATGGAAGACACCTTCTTGCATGTGACACGTGGCATTCATTCCACGGAGTTGCCTCACAAAAAAACCAATAATTCCTCTTAGGACTTACAGTTCCAGGGCTGAACTGAAAGCTGGTGAGAAGCAGGATCTGAGCCACCAAGACAGCAAAGGACAGATTGGCATGGATGTGATAGCGCTGGTTGCGGATGGTGCTGACAGACCTGGCAAAGATAGAAATACAGCTGAATAAAACAGCACTTCAAGAAGCACAAATACATTTCTGATTTGTCAGCAAGCATATAGATTGACTTTTAGTTGCTGGGTTTGCTTTTGATGTCTTTGAGCTCTCCTTCCACCAGGATGGAGTGGTACCTGAGTGGTGTCTTTGATATTCTGCTGCTGTCCTAAAGGCAGGAGAAAGATTGATTTGCACATGAACAAACTCTGCTGATGATTAATGACAGATTAACAAAAGGGTCGATCCTGAATGGTGCTGTGCTGTCAGGGAGGTCGGACCTGCACCCCACAGAAAGCACACTGCACTTTGCATCATTCAGCCCACACTGTGCCACAAAATTCCTGGGTTTGTTTTGCTGGTATTTGCCTGTATGAGACAGAAGAGAATGTGAAATGATATTGGAAACATTTTTGACTTATACTATTATCAGCTTCTGAGCACAGGAACTACAGCTCCATATACAGATGGGCAGTGCCTATCCTGACAGAGATTACAACATCATTTGAACATATCTCTCCTGGCCTTGCAAAAAGCAGCTGGAAATCTGACAAGAACATGCTTTCCTGGAAGTCTTCTAACCTCGTGTTTCTGTTCTTGTCCAGAAATAGGAAACAGAAAACAAAAATATTGATCTGAACAACTCAGGCCTTTGGAACAGTTTTGTTCTCTTTAAAAACAAACTACTGGTGATAACAGGTTTCCTATTTCAATCCATGTTGCCTGCCAGCCCCTACCAGCAGTTTTAAACACCTCAGAACACCCGGGCTGTTGGTGATGGGAATTGTCACGTGTTTGCTTCCCTCAACTGCACACACTCCCATCCTTTTGTTGTGTCACACTGGATGGGGATGACTTTTGTAGCCACGGGTGACACACCACGTGTGTCCCTGCAGCAGGGTGGCATGGACTGGACAAGGCAGACAATGGTTGTGTCAGCCCTGCTCTTCCCGCACTGCTGTAGCTGTTGTACCATTGGAAGGGAACAAAGAAGGGAATGACAAGCAGTATCTGTGTCCTAAAAGCAATTCAAAGAGACAGGATGGGCAGCCTGGTGCCAGTGGCTTTCTAATAAGGAGTTCATGAAGCCACGGACAGAGCAATGTTACCCAGAAGGGGAGCAGAACTCCTGCTCTCCCAGGAACCAACCAGCACTGCCAGGACGCGCAGGAGAACTCGCCAGATTCTTCTCCGCTTACGTTATGGTCATCTAACACCACATTGCAAAATTTCACTTCAGCTGTTTAATGAGACCCTGCTCACCAGTGAAAACCTAATCAAATTATTTTTGACTGGCAGTTTGAAGGATCCTGCATGTAGGTGGGGTGCTTTAACCCTGCGACAGTCAGCTGGCCCCAAGCACTCTTCGAAGTCTTCTGTTTGCCTCCAGTTTCTTGAGGAGATTTCAGCCCTGCTGCAGCAACACCACCTCCTTTTGCTCCTTTTTCCTTTCTAAAGACTGTAACATCCAATTTTGTACTCAGACAAAAATGGAGCAGATCACTCTCCTTAGCCTAAACATGCCAACAGGGCAGTGCCAGATAGGCAGGCATTGGACTTATTTAGAGTGGATTTTGCCACACATTACACATTTAATCCAAGTATGACCAACATAGATCTTAGGACTTGGAAATAATACAGGGTTTGGAACAAACATTGCAATCAGTTTACTGTTTTTCAGCAAGTCCTTTTCCCCAGAAACTGGCCTCTTAAAAGGATGTGCAAAATACATTCTTAAGCACAGGATTCAAAAATTGAACCCTTGAGTTGGAAGAATACGGTTCAGTGTGCAAAAAGAGACAAGAATCCCATTCTTTGCTGCACTCCCAACTCCCACTGTGCAGCCTCGGACAAGTTGCTTCACCCTTTGTCAGGTTTCTATTTCTATTTAGAAACAAACCTCTATGAAATCTTCTTTCTTGGAAATGTTTGTATCAAGCCCAGTTGGGCCTCAAACTCAATTGTCACTACTGGAACATAAACAGGCATAAAGAGCCCGAGTGCCCTGTGGCAGAATCCTCCCAGAGCAGAGAGCCCTCGAGGGGGCTGTCCTGTTATGGGCAGGAAGCTGCAGAGAGCCAGAGGCTTTAAACACAAGCCACGGAGTGAATTTCACACTGCTTACAGTGTTCTTCATCCTACTAAAGCAACACATTACAAAACCAGCCTAATGATCCTTGAAAATAAATGTGGGTTGTATGATGTAATTGTGTACAAGTTGCATGAAACAAAAGGCAGGCAGCTAATGTTGACTGAGACTTCCTTTCTGGGCATTCCTTTATAAACACACTGCCTTACAGACCAAGACAGCTGAAAAGCAGAAAGTAGTACTGACTGTACACTCCAAGCAATCCAAAGATGTGCGTAAGGGGGGCAGAGAGGGTGATCCTGCAGTCCTTGTTCATATTGTACTTGCTTTGAGCTCAGACCCAGCCATCCTACAGCCTCCTTGCAAGATTCCTGAACTACAGCAAGATATGGAGAGTTTAAAAAAAATAATAATTCTAAAAATCCCTCACAGAATGAAAACAACTTGCTCTATAAAGACCACTCCATTTTGGGAAATGAAAATAATTAAGAAATAACCAACCAACTCTTACAAATACCTGTGCAGAATCCAGTTAAGGAGCGTTGTAGAATTAATAGCCTTTGTTTTATCCTGAGCACCTGAAATGCACTGCTTCCCTTTCTGCATCATAGCTGCTCAGCAGGTATTAAGTTAAAATTACTCACGACAATATAGCAAATGTGACCAGCGTGATCGTCAAGCAGAAGATGGACAGAGCGCAGCCAATGTAAGTGATGGAGGAGAGGGCCACCTGGTGTCCTCTTGCTAGCTGTACACAAAGGAAAAAAAACCGAAATCAAACTATGAATTGATTTATCACCCTGCAGAACCACGGGGCAGCCCCCTGCACATTACATTTCCTCCTCCAGCCACTCGTGGACGAGCTGATGTTCACAGCCATTCCCAGCTGTGATTTGGGGGGGAAATGAGGAGCCCGTTCCAAACGCAGTCGCACAGCCAGGACATCCACATGCCCATGGCCTTTAGCTCCCTCTTTTATTTCCCAAAGCAGTCTTTCCTCAGCACAAGCTGTGCTTTCTCTGCAGCTGCCGTGTTGATCTCAGGTCCAGCCGGAGAGCAGAGCAGTTTCTTGTGCTCACAGTGTCACTGACGGGATCCGTCACAGCTCGCAGGGCCCTTTGCTAATGCTCCCACACTGCAGTAATTTACATCATTGTGCAAATACCAAAAGTGCTGCACAGCGGTGAGAACTGACAAGCCCAGATAAGCCATAAATCACGGGCCATTTATAGTCCACTCGTTTTGTTTAATGTATCATGTGTTCAGTGCCTGTTGAAGGAGCTGAACTGGCATCTACAGAATGGAAAAGCCCAGAAAAGCCCCAGCGTGAGCAGGTGGAGTGTAAGCCTCTCCTCTCAGCCTCTGTTTTCATCTACAAGGCACCATTTGTAGAAGTAATTCAGTTTTCATGAACATCAAAACTGTAACTCCACAGTGCTCTCCACTAGGATCTATGTTAAACTTGGATAGAGTCAATGCAGGAGGGACAGTGCGGTTTGGCCATTCATCCTGAATTAATCAGAGAGCATGTTTTAATTTTCCATGCAAGTTCTCATAAAAGAATGACAAAAAAAGCCACACCCAACAAAGGGAGCCAGGGAGTATTAATATATAATAAGTAGAACAGAGCTAGGCAGGAAAAGGTTTTCTCATCTCAGAAGAATTTTCAAACATTTTTCGTGACTTGAATTTGGATGGACTTGACATTTGCATAAACTGGTGGAAAAAAAACCAACACAAAACACCTAGTCAATCAACAAGTTTTAGTTTTGATGCTTGGAATAATACATTTTTACTTTAATCATTATTCACTATAAATTAGATTCATAGCTGAAAACTTATTCAAAATATTTACTTATTATAAAAAATACTGAAAGGAACAATATCTTTTCCAACTTTTTTCACAGTAACTTCTATCTAATAAAAACTAATCCTTTCTCACGTTTGAGATTTTCTATTGTTTTCCATGCAAACAATAAAATTTCCCTCCCAAACAAAGTGTTTCATTAGAGATTATCAAACCCAAGTTGTCCTACCAATAAACTTCCCATTAAAATTCCTTTTAAAAGAGAATATGCCATGGGGTTATGAGAAAACACAAATAGAGACAAAAAGATGTGTTGTGTATGTACATTTTTCCTGTAATTATCTGCCAGCAGTACCAGTTCATGTACAGTAAGTTTTCCAGCAGAATAACTTGTGGCTCGCTCAGCAATCTGAGAACTATTACGAGATGAAGCAGCAGCACTGAAAGACAACTGTTGCTATGGTGTTACAGTTCCTAGGAAATATGATGCAGCTCTAGAGTGGTTTTTTCTCTTTCAGCAAAAGGCACATTTCTTTTCCCTGACTTGGACAGCATCAATTAAAGAAACAAAAGAGTCCTGTGTGCTGGACCATCTTAAAAGCTCCATATAATGCCTACAAAAGAGATCCTACTGTCCCTCATTCCCTGGAGAAGTCATGTATAGCCATTCTTCACGGGATGGTCCCAAAATAGGAATAACCTGTGTGGTAAATCGGGCAGTTTAGAAGTGACTTCCTCATCAGGGATATTCATGTCCAAAATGCATGGACCTTATTTCCTGGTATCTCCGATCCACATCCTTTTCTCTGGCTACAGGTGGTTTGCAATTCTACAGGAGGAGGAGGAGAGCAGAGAAAGCTTACACAGCTTTGAATCACTCTGAAATCAGTATTTCTCAGCAGTTCAAAGCTTTGCTTCACTCCTTTCTCTCCTAAACTCCTGCAGCCAGAAAATGCTCCCTGGAGAACTCAGAGCTGCTCAGTTCTCATTTAGGTTTGCAGTGATCTATTGGTGTTTGCTTTGGCAGAGGAACTGCAAAGGGAAGGGGATGTCTTACTGTCTCATACAAATACAGAAGATACAGAGGAGCAAATCAGTGGAAATTGGCAAAAATCACAGAATCATAGAATGTACTGGTTGGAAGGGACCTTAATGATCATCCAGTTCCACTCCCCTGCCCTGAACAGGGACACCTTCCACCAGCCCAGGTTGTTCCAAGCCCCATACAACCTGGCCTTGGACACTTTCAGGGATGGGACACCCACAGCTTCTCTGGGCAACCTGTGCCAGGGCCTCCCCACCCTCACAGGGAAGCATTTCTTCCTATTATCTAACTTAAATATACTCTTTTTCAGTTTGAATCTATTTTCCCCTTGTCCTGTCATTACGTGCCCTTGTAAATAGTCTCCCTCCATCTTTCTTGTAGCAGCTTCTAGAAGGTCTCAATTAGGTCACCCTGGAGCCTTCTCCAGGCTGAACAATCCCAGTTCTCTCATCCTTTCCTCACAGGAGACATGCTGCATGCCTCTAAAAATCCAAGCCTTTGTTTTTTGCAACAGTAATCGAAGAGAAGATGACAAGCACACAAACACTTTTTTCACTAATTTCTATCAAAACTAGCATGTCTCTAAGACAGTCTTTCCCTGGGTTTTAGCTCAGTGTTCCTCCAGAAACCCCTGCAGGGCAAGACGTGATGTGACTCAAGTTCTCCCAAGTGGAACCTGTATTCCTTAGAAAGGAAAAAGGGGGGGAAAAATCTCCTACAATAAAATGTAGAAGATTCATTGAAACCTAAAATAACCACACACAGGCCCCTGCATCTATCAACTGGATATTGCTCCGGTAAACACAACCAGAATCTGATGATGCTTTAAGAATGATGCTCTTAAATCAATAACCACATCAGTCTGGCAGCAGCTACTTCAAAAGCAACGTTGCTGCAGTTCACCTTTTCATCTTGCCCAGTGTGAAGGACAGAAAGCCTGTAGTTAGCTTTGAACCTTTTTTCTATCATTGTTAAGGAACCAGAGGAGCCTGAGGTAGCTGTTCTCAAATGGAGCTGTGAGGTTGCAGGGATGCAAGCGAAGGTCCCTGTTCACAGCAGCTGCTGCAACCAGCTCCTCTCTGTGGATGGTGTGAACGGCAGGGGCAAGGACACAGCAGGAAAAGAAGGCCTGGAATGATTTCCAGGGTGTGCAGCCTCATTTCAGGGATATGGTGCAGGAGAGAAGAGAACTTGTATTTAAGATATCAGATCTCTACTGATTGCCCACAACCCAGCTGTCACAGCACAGCTGCATGTGGTGCCTTCCCATTGTAAGGGATAACAAGCAGCAGTTTGTTCGAAGTACCTGGACTGTCGAAGCTTTGTGCATCATCAGTTAAGAAACTTTTTCCTATAAATTCCAATGCTCTGATATGGGCTGATTTCATCTTACCTCAGCTTGTCTTTTTGAAAGTTTTCAGACTTCCTGCATGATGTGGAATATAAAACAGTAATTTGGGATGATCTTGCAGTCAGCACAAAAACGCTAATCAGGCTGTAACATTATTAAAGAAAATAGCACTAAAAAGTACCAAATAAAACATTGAGCAATCTGTGAAATAGTCCCATGAGCCTGATTCACACTTGTCCCAATCTACATTAAATTATTCTTTTCTTCTCAAAGGTTTTGCTTCCTTGGGTTTATACGGTCATTCTCTTACTCTGCAGCAAGCTGAAAAGCCAGGAAACGAGCTCATACAGCCATGAGTGTTAGTAATCACAGACACTACAAGACAGATGTTTCTTAGTTTCAGCTTTGACAAAGTCAAATCAAACATTCCTACCTCATGTAACACTCCCACCCTTTAAGTTCATGCTGTAACACCCTTTACCTTGCAAGTATTTCTAACAGTGTGGGCAAAGAGCTGGTGCTTTCAGCAGATCCACCCATCTGTGGTATTACAGTCTATTGTCTTAGCCTCGTTCTCCCTCGTAAAAGAAGTCAGCACGTTGCTCAACACTTATTTTGGAAACTCACAGGCAACCGGATGGCCTGAGAAATGATCCTGGAAAGACACCAGTTCAGACTCCAAATATATATTTTTCATTTATGATGCTGTTCATAACAAAACAAAACAAAAAAGAGTGACATCTCATGCCTTTTTAAACAGAGTTGCACAGGAAGATGAAAAAATATTATTATAATGGGATGGCTCTTTTCATCTCTTGTGTAGAGGGAAAGGGTCAGTTCAGGCTGAAGTAGTATTCAATAGGCTCTACAAAAAAAACCTGTTGATCTATATCTAGAACAGAAAACCTACTTGTTTATGTAAAGCTAATGAGTGACTGCATATACAAGAGAGCACAACAACCCACTGCAAAGGTAGATGTGCTACAGGAACACAACGCAGCAGATGGTCAGCTCAGAGCATCCGTCTGGGCCACACGGGGCTCTCCCTTTGAGTGACATTTGCACTCCTGTCCCTTTTTCTCATTATTCACCTCTCAAACAGTCAGCCACACCTTTTCTGTTCTGCAGAGGGTGTGCTTTTGGCTTTGTCCAGAGAAAGGGACATTTGGGGGAAGTATTAACTTGGAATTTTCTTTACATACTGCAAAACAGCCTTCTGTGTGTGCCTTTAAAAGCAACACATCAGAAAAAGGGCTGAGTTCAAATACTTAAACCAAGGTTTGTCACAGCTGATCCTGAAAGGATTTTTCCCTATTTTTACCAAATTACAACTTCACCATGAAGGCACTAAAAGCAGTAATTTCGCTGTTTGAACTACTTTTGAAATCTTTCTGAAAAAGCAATTAATCTTCTAGAAAAAGAAAAGTTTTTTAACCAAAAAGTGTGTTACGGCCTTAAAAAAGACTTCTGCAAGATGAGGACTATATCATACCCCTCATTTCTATTTTAGTGTTACTGGTAGAACCCAGAATATGATATCTTTCCATGTGCCTGTATATTGTATACACTTTGTGAAACCAAAGCTATTTGTTCACTGGTGGAAATGTAAGACATTTCAAAGACATAAGCAAAAATTGTATTTTGCTCCATGTCCAAACATAAGAGCGAGTTGTATTTTGCTGTCCCTTTTGGTCAGCTTTCCATCTCAGGGAAGACTCTCCACCATGAAGTCACAACCACGGGCGGGTTTCACCCCATTTATGGATCTGACAGCTCTGTCAGGAGCCAACCAGCTGCTGGCCTGGCCTGAAATCCCCTCTCAGACCCTTCTGCAAACGTTGAACAATCTCTTATGAGACCTTTCTTGGGGGGAGAAAAAGGAGGGGGAGGTTTGGGTGAAAAATTAAGGTTCATCCAACGCTATTGAAGCTGCACCTTTAAAATGCAATCTGAATCCAATTAAGAAAGGGATGAGTAATTAACTTTGGCAGCCTGAGTTTCTCAGAGACATTAAAACACTGGCCTTGGCTGATGAAGCTAATAGTTTTAATTGCCTCCAGAAAGGCTGCTGAAATTCAATTTCAGTCCAGTGAGGCCTTTATTTATATATTAAATAATAATAAAAATACAAATCTGTCTTCCTTCAGCTTGCCAAATATTTGTTAGGTACATAACATTACACGGTTTGTTTTTCAAATTAACATCTGTGTCGAGTTCAGGGGGCTCAGTCTACTCGCTGAGACCACAAAAAATTATTTTGGTGGGGCAAGCTTAATGGCGCTGCACAATCACTACTTATAGAGAGGAAAGTCTAACTTGATGCAGAAACTTCTTTTCTAAAGTCATGAGGTATCAGATGCTGCAAGTTTAAAGAGAAAAGGGCCCTGAGAGTCACACTTTGCAGCACAATCATCTTTATCAGCCTTTTCCAGCAGAATTGCTTTTGAATTCCCATCCTCTATTAACTCCACATCTCCCAGGGATCTGCAGTAAAGTGCTATGGAGGGGTCTTTTTGGGATTAAAGGCATGTTTTCCTCCAGCCAGCCCATCCTGGTGCTGCTTATTTAAAACTTTTCATTATGACATGAAAAATACAGACTTTCGCAGGTATCTCTGCCAAGATATTAATTGGCATTTTTTAAAAGCCCACATCATTTTTAAAAGTAGTTCTGAGCAAGATGTCATCAAACAGCAGGCAGTCTGCTCATTACAAATCTCACACAGCAAGTTCTTAGTTCAAATGAAGCTTGAAGGAAGCATGGCAGGGAGGAAGGGCTTGAGTTGTGAAGCAGTATCAGATTGTCATAAAGTTTGGGGATCAGAAAAGCAGATATTTTCAAGTTCTTCTTCCTATGTGATGGTGCAACACGAAACAGGGTGCTTCTCCTGCCTTCATTACAGGCCTAAGGCTTGCAGTGTTTCTCAAGAAATGTTAAACACTGTATTTACAGCAGATTATCCCCTGTGAAACTCAAGGAGCTGCTTTTGCCCATATACCTAAGACTTGTACATCTGTTCTCCACCTTCTGTTCCAGCAAGGGCAGGCTCATCCTGTTCTCCAATTAACAGCCAAAACAAAGTCCATCAGAGAGAGCTACAAGAAGGATCAAACCCAGCAGGGTCCCAGAGAAACGATGGTCTCCTGCCAGACTCAGAGCAGTTAAGGATAATTAAATACCCAGCTCCCAGTAAAATTCATTAAAAATTAGTACATCTACCTGTGTTTTCCCAGGTGTAGGCTTTGATTCAGAAGGGTCCATTTGGATTCAGGGCTGTGGATAAGTGAGTCTTCCACCACAGCCCTGCAGCTACTGATACCCAGCTCTGAACCTCCCCCACACCACACTTTGGGGAGAAAGGGCATGAAAAGGCCAATACAGGAGACAGACTGAACTTAAGAGTACAGAATAACTAAATTTAAAGATACTCAGCACAGGACAGTGATGGATAAAGGTGCGGCATCATAACATTTTTATACTGCATGGGAAAATCCTTTAGTCAGCAGGAAGAACTGGCTGCCAGGTGGCTCAGTGTTTTCATTTCCACCATGGAAAGGAAGTCTACATTATTATGCTAAGTATTCTGATTAAAATAGAGTCTTCTATCATGCTTCTCAAACAAAGAAGTTCTCTTGACCATTCTAGCACTCTTAGACATTTGTGCTTTTTCAAAAGAAAAAGTCATTTTTTATTATCCTCTGCTGAGTGAAATACAGTAACTGCCAAATTATTCTCCAAGGAATTTGAGGGGTTTAGTATCCTGCAGTACTAGTCCAACTTTTTACATGTAATTCTATGGGATTAAGGACAACAAAAAAAGTCTCCTATTTCCTCCCATCAAAATCAAGGGAGCTGTACTGGCACAGGAGTGGAACAGCAAAAGAATGAACAATGGCCCCGAGTTAAAAATCAAGACTAGCGGTCAATTTTCAGGAAAGACAAGCATGGGTATAGTAAGGACAAAAGAAATGTGATGCACAATCAAACTGTGAACACATCAGAGAGAAGTGCTCCTCCATGGGGACAACTTCCACTGCAAGAAAATGGAGAAGGAAGAGAAGAGAGTGAGAAAGAGCAAAGAAAGTTTTACAAAGCAATACTGGAATAAACACACAGGCTGATTTATCTTTGCTCCTCTGGTGGGTAAGGGCTGTCTGAACTGTCTGTAGAGATCTCTTCAGCTAAACAAACTGTCAATGGTAATAAACAAGAGCCAAAAAAATCAAAATGCCTATCCAATTTTTAAATATGCAACACAAAAGAAAAATTACTGGACTAAGGCATTATTCTTTTTATGTTCCCAGCAAGGAAAAGCATGCTGAGAAAAGTAATTATATTAAAATTACAAAGCAGCAGAAATCAGGGAATGCCACATTATTTCCATTTCATTGTCCTATTAGAATATGTAGCTGACTGAAAATCTTGAAAAAAACAAGGTTATCACTTCAGACTGCTATTTTATTGCACTCAGAGTGCAATGTTTGATTAATAACTGCAATATTAGATTTAGGAAACAATGCCCCAAACTTATAAATTACACACCTAGCCCCCATATTTTTAAAGCATTTCACAATATTAGGTCATTTTTAAAACAGCCTTTAAAAACACAAAGCACTTTGTTCTGAGTCAGCCATATGTTATCAAAACTTGCTGTCAAACTCAGCTATAACAGTGAAAAATAAAACAAAAACACACACATTGCCCCAAAGAAAAAACTTGGGTTGTCTTTCTTTTTGTAAATAGAACCTCAAAGTTCAATCCCCAGGCCTTTTCAGAATCCTGGTCTCCCCAAAGATGCTAAAGATGGGTTGCCTCTATAGCTCCAACTGCAAGATCAGATGTTTTTAAATATTCCTCCCTTTATAAATATTACTCTGCTTTTAAGCCTCTTGGTGAGTGGCTTGTGCTGTGTTGATTGATCCTCTCTTCTGAATTATGAACAGGAGCTACAAATGGGATAAACCCCAAAGTCATTTCTAGCTTGAGAAATGCAGAAAATGTGTCCAACACCCCAAACTATTCCTACCACAGATTGCATGACATTAATACTTCACTGGAAATGCCCATCTACATGTGAACTTTATAGTAGCAACTTTTATATTTGCACAGTTGGAAGAGGAAGAAAGAGGAAAAAAACAGGGGGAAAGAACAATTTGAGAGAATGGTCTGGGAGTCATAAATATTTCAGTTGTGTCTTGCACTGGTCCCCTGAGGGAGGGGAACCCAAGCTTGAACCTCTACTTTCTGCGGGAGACAATGATTCCCCTTTTAAAGGATTTTTGAACTCTGGGTCCCCAGGTGTCCACCATCCTTTTGCTGAAATGACATTTATGTGGCAGATGGTACAAATAGCCTGGCATGCCCTGTGGTTGTTGGATCACTATAAAAATAAAAACTGCCAGATGGCTGGCATGTTTCTTGGCAGGAGCATAGGGCCCCACTGAGTGATGAGGGGAAGCAAAGCTGCCCAAAATGAACTAATAACATCCGAATTTTCTTTGAAGTGCTTTTGAAATGCAGCTTACTCTGAGTTGGGTTTGACTCCTGCTGTCTAGGAAGCACCTTGAGCCGTCTCTCTGTCTGCGTGTGCCAGAGCAGCGCTGCTCATGCCTCTCCTCCTGATGTCACCTGATGTCACCCATTCCTCCCACTCCTGGGAATGGGACCTCTCCACCTGCCCTTCCTCTCCATCCAGAGGTTCCAGCAGGTGCTGGATGCAGGAGGTGGTGTTGCAGGTTGAGATGTCCTCAGGCTCTGTGCCAGCAAAGGATGCCTACTCGAGGGAATGTCTCATCTCCCACCCTCTGCTGCTCCTGTGTAGGTTCAGACACAGCAGACTTTTGTACCACAGTGCTGCAAGAAAACCACCACAGGGAGCACATTACCCTGGGGCCTTTCTACTTGAGCTTTCTCCAGAAGCAGCAGACATAAACCATTGTAAACACACCAAACTAAATGGGTTATTTATTTTTCCTGCCACAGCTGTATTACTGAAACCAGGGTCTCCCTAACCACAGCACTGCAGGGCAGCTGGCAGCACAGGGCTGTTCTGGGGGCACCAGATGAAGGAAAAACTGGAACACTGGTCTGTGAATCAAGGAAAGAGGACAGACATGAGTCCTCAAGAGTGCAGCTTAAGCAATGGTTTGCAGTAAGGGACTTCCTTACCCTGACAAGTTTCCCTTCAGAAAAAGATGCTTGATCAGAGTAAGGAGTTCCCAGAGAAGGGTGCATGAATCAGCCAGTATCAGCACACCTACTCTGAACATCCCACTGATACATATTGTTGGGAAGATGCAATTGAATAATTCTCAAACTTACTGACTTGATCAGAGCTGTGAAAAGAGTTCTTAACCAAGTTTCCAAATTCTGATTGTGTGCTGACTTTAATTACATCCATGCAACTCCACGAGGGCAATCAAGGGCTGAACACTTCCCTTGAAGAACATTCTGCTCATCTTTGGTCACATTTTACTTCCAATTAACTTATTCATTTGTTTAAACCAGTTCATGACCACTAGTCTTCAAAATTCAAAATAAATGCTATAATTCCTCAAGTGAAAACCAATAAGATAAATGAATCTCAACAAGCAAGAATCCGGGCCAGGCGTGATACAGACATAACAGCAGAGTGACAAAACAAAAATCATTTTGGCATTCCATGCGGGCCAATTCATCAGCAGGCTAACAGGTCAGTGCCAGGCTGACATCTGAGCACCGCATGGTCCTAAGTTTTTCCAAGATGCTTTTTTCATTCCTGAAATAAACGTGTTACAACTGCCAATGCCCTGCATCCCTGGAAGCAGCTAAGCTGCACACACGTACCCCCAGCTCAGCAGCAGCGTTGTTTGTACCCTTCTCTCACACCCACCAGGACTTCAGTGTGTTCAAGCTCTTGCTGAAACTAATATAAAATCTGGAGTAGTGTTTAACTGTATGTGTAATCCAAGCTCAGTTTTAAATAATTCACAGCACTCAAAGTCCTTCTTCTTCATATGCTGGTGCATAGCCCACAGATATGAGAGTGAAGGTCCATTTTGTCACATTTATGTTAAAATTCCAGAATCTAAATTTTTTCTTTGTGACTGTTCTCTTTCAATTTCTTTCTCCGAATATTGGAATTAAAACCCTTTTTCACCTCAGCAGATTTCAGCCTCTGGAGATTACTTCCAGCTGGCATACAGTAGAACAAGGACTGAATTAATCTAACCTGTTTTGAGTAAAGTTCAAGAAGAATAATCAAGAACTCACAACTTTTTCATAAGAACTTTCTTGCATTTCTATGCTCCCTGGTTCCCCTTGTCACCTCACGGCCTGTGCCATAAATGTCTAACAATTCATCAGCATCCCTCATCTCACAGTATTTCAAGTATTCAAGAGAAAGCACCATCAGATGCAAGATATCCTACAGTTTTGTTCCTATGAATGTCTCACTGAAACAAAATTAAACCCATGTGAGACACTGTAGTTCCTCCCCAAGCCAGGAGCATAAATTACTATCATAATTCTGTACCTTATAATAAAATTGCAATGATAAAGAATATTGAGAATATAGCAAGGGATTTATGTGCACAAGAAATGCAGAACATGTGTAAACACATGGAGACATCTGCTGGATGTGGTTGGAGGTGGGAAAAGGAGCTGGACCAGTACTGGCAGGAAGGGAGATACTGGGGGAGAGTTAGCAGGTCTGAATCATGCTGTAGTTCTGTAAGTGGAAACATCTAGACTTGCCCATGTGAAGAAACAAAGAGAAGGAGCTAAGCAAGGAGATTCTTGTTTGAATTCAACATAACTCAGAAGAAAAAGTCACCATCCTTGACAAACACTCATCACACAAGCTAAGCTCTGTGGTCATTAGAAATGCTGGCTACGCCCACCCATGTGGCAGAGCAGGTTCTGCCGAGGGAGGTCACTTATTGTCAGTGTCTGTTACTCAGAGACGCCTCGGATTTGCCTGCACTCTGTGAAGATGCCATGCTCTCAGGGTGGGAACAGCAAACTAAATGACTCCAATGTCTCATTAATGAAAAGCTTGTGCCTTTTCTTTTTTTTTTTTTCCCCTTTTTTTTTCTTTTTCTTTTTTTTTCTTTCCTGAGCAGAAAGAAAACCAATGTGAAGAGGAGCAAAGAGAGAACACTTATCACACTGAGCTGGTCTCAAGAGTTCATGGATTTCCATCCACATCAACAGTGTTATTCCTAGGGATGTTCTCCCAGGTCTGAAACTGCTGTGTATGTACTACTCTGTATGACAACTCCTTACAGGTGTCAATATGCCCCTTCTTTATTTTTTTGTTTGCTGGGCAGCTGCCTGCCTTTCTGCATGGAGTGGTAGAACCAGTCACAGCTGGTTTTCCTGTTCCACTGACTGCTGCAATAAAGGCCATTATGGTGCCCTTGGAGAGGATGTCTGACTCTTGCTGCTCCCCTGAGAGCTGCATTCATCAGAACGATGGAGAGAAAGGGAAATTATACTTTCCACAGGAGAATGCAAGTATAAAACACTCGAAGAATTCCTGTGGAAAAATAATTCACATATTGGTACCAAAATACAGCATTTGATGAAAACCTCTGCAGTTTTAAGGCAATTTATTTCAAATCACTTATTTACAGACCTTTTTGTGTATGAAAAAAAATAAAGTCTGTCAAAAATAGTGTTCATGCAGAAAAATTTCATTCATTTCTGTTTATATGGCCATAGATACAAAACAACTATTTAAACAGAACTCTTCAAATGTGGGCAATTGCATACTCCTACCCTCTCTCTTACTCGTCTCTTATTATCTGTGCATTTCATTTATGATAAGCAAAATAAAATATACAAAAGTTCAAGATCAAATATAACATCATTGCAACAATTTCTTAGAGCACTGACAATCTAATGTTCCAATGGGTGATTTAAATGGGTCCTCTGAACCTTGGATCATGAATTTCAGAACGTGGTGAGTAACATGAATATGTGCTTAAAATCCACAGCAGTTTAACACTTACTTAAGAGGGTTCCAAGGACACCTGAGAGAGTTTCCAATTGTCTAGTTGATTCAGTAGGGTCTAATGCTTAGACATTTGAGGCAAACATTTAGCAAATGTTTAGGAAATTTGCAACTGAGCACAGTCTTCTTGTACAGCTCAAAAGCCAGGGAGCCCGTCTTTGTCTGACTCTCAGCTTCATGCCAATCACACAATGAAGATACCAATTTTTTTCACCAGTTAAAAAATTCAGTATCACAAGATAATTCTAAATGGTCTATTTAAAGAATATGTCTTGGACAAAGATTTGGGAGGAGATTTTCCTTTTATCATGAAGGGCAAGAAAATCAATGCAAAAATACTCGGCACAAGTTCTGCTTCATGTAAATGCATTAGACCAGAAATTTAAGAAGGGAGAAAATATTGAAAATAAAACCATTTAAAGATTGTGAGGAACTTGAAGGTTCACTCACATTCAGCCTTTCCTACTTATTAATTTCAGACCTCTTAAGGAAAACTTGATTCCAAAGGCTTTGATATGAAAGATCTGTGTTCTCCAGTTACTAATATTACATAACACTAAAAATTATTGCAGTGTCTCCCTAATCATCACAATTTTAAATCTGTTTATTTGAAAGCTAGACCTTTCAGAACTATTCCATAGTAGAAAGCAAACTAACTTTATTTGGTGGTCACCCTTGCTAATTTCCTGGATGCTGCTCTTTAAACTAGGGTTAATAATAGCCCATTTCTCCCAAGATGGTCTTGTGTCACAAGATTACAGGTCTTCAGGCAAAGCTGCAGAGTCGTATCATTATGAAGAGTTCCTAGAAAAATTACACTTGGAAACCAGCTGGAGTCATTAGGTGCATTACAAGCAATAAGGATAATAATGGTTAGATAAAACCCAGATGACCTGAAGAAGCTAACCCCCATCTTCAAATGGTTAGACTAATACCAAGGGCTGTGGGTATTAATTAAGCTCTTTGGATAGCAGACCATCTTGTTCTAAACTGTGACCCTGACTTTGACGACAATACACCATCTAACCAGAGTTACCAGGGCAGCAGTTGTACAAACAGTGTTACTGAATCAGCAGCTTCTGATCCAGGATGAGTCAGTCCTTGAAAAGACTTTGGTGCTGCTCAGTGGTAAAGCCCTGGTTTACAGTTCCCTTGCACTGCAAGCTGACCTCTGTATCTGCAGGAACCTGTGCTGCCTCACCAGCCCATGCAGCCCATCCTGCAGCAGGTGCTTTTTTGGCAAAGCTCCTGCTTAAAAGAAGAGCAATCAAACAAGAACCCATTAATTAACCAGAATCTGAGGCAGGGCCATATAGCAAATGAAGCCAAGCCAACAGAACTGACAAAACCCTTCCAGCTGCACCACAGAGGACAGCACGCTTGTTAGCAGCACACAGTGATAAATGTGGCAGTAGTAGTCCTACTGAGGCTCTTCTTCAGTCTGCTGATTTATATTATTGGGATAGTGTCTGTAAAAAACTGAGCATGTGCCAGAGAGTATAAATTTGACAGACAATTTGTATACATTTCTTTAAATGTGCAGTTTGTAAATTATTGATATTATACATTCATTATTTATTAACTGAGAGTTGTTCAGAGCAGAGCTTCATCACTGTCTCCATTGGATCCTCCCTGACAGAAGCACACCTAAATAAAGTGGTAAGAACATTTCTCATGCTCGTGGCAGTGCTGCCTGTCTGATTGCTGAGATCCAGGCTGGGGCTGACCCTGCCTTCTTCTGAGTTTTGGAGAGGGAGTCCATCACCTGCCAGGAGCAGACACTGCTCCATCTCTGTACCGTGAAGAGAAGAACATGTCCAGTGTGAAAAGCAATGCATTTGCCATCAAAGTTTCATCTGAAACCAGTGACTACTGTTTAGCAAGCAAAGGTCCTGGGTAAACAGGGAAAGAGTCACTTCACATGGAGTTCAAGTTCAGCTGTTCGTATTCCACAAGTCTGGTTACCAAAAAACAGCCACATCTCAGCTGTCTCTGTCTTGCAAATGAATCATAAAAGCCAAGGTTACCTGTACAATGTCTACTAGTCCTTTTTCTGCCTAGAACTTTAGGAAATCATACCAAAACAGTAAGAATGAGGTAAAAGAATTCTGACCTATCACAGATGTGTTTCATTTCAGTTCCCAAAAGTTTAAAACATAGATATAGTCAAGAAGTATTAAAACATCCTCCCAGAAAGGAAGATGTGGAATAAATCTGAGTTGGGCATAAATGAGCCCAGTTCCAGTCACTTACTGATGAGGCATAAGGATGAAACTGATGTATTTGTGATTCATTTTTACCAGACAGGTTGACTCCTTTGCTTAATCTCACCTTCAGAGGCACCACTTGCATCAGAATGGCGAAGTTAGTGAGGTGGTTACAGAGACACACTGAGTAGTTGAGATCCCCACTCTCACGCACACAGCCTTCGTTAGACCAAACACCAGTGCCATTGCTGCAAAGCACACACAAAAAAAAAGAACATAATCTCTTAGCAAAGTGCATCTTATGCAAGATAATTTCATATGCATTGTACTATATAGGAGATAAAAAAGTTGGAAAGCCTTCTCAGGCTGGAGCATCCACAAGCACTGCTAGTACCTTCTCAATTCCACCATGGAAATAGTTAAGGAAAATATTGACCAGGACATGGCACAGAGCAGTTGCCTACATGAATATTTCTAGAGATTTCTTCCCAGTTTTATAGCCAATGTATGATAGCTACATTTCCTCTTTGCATTGGGCATTTCATTTATGGCTTTTCACCTTGACCCAAATTTCTCTATTCTGAGAGCTGTAATATCAGGCAAGCCAATAATCTTGCAAAACCCAAAAAAGTCAGCATGTCCTATCTGGTACCTGTCCCTTATCCAGTGACCCACTCATCCTGTCCAAGGCAGTAATTCAGGCTGATGGAGCACAATTTTTAGTTACCCACCCATGTCAACTGGTTTTTGTCACAGCACCCTCAGGGACAGCAACAGCAGCTCCTGCTCCACTGAGGGTATGGCTGGGCAGGGTGTGTCACCTGGTCCCAGGGCTGTGCAGGAGAGAGATGGTCATGAGTTTCCCTCTCCTTGGAGCCAGGGAATGCCCGAATCTCTTGTGCTATCACAGTCCTGAAGTGGAGTGGGGACACAGAAACCACAGGCACAGGTCTAGCGGGGTTCCATGGGCTCAGGCACTGTAGATCACCCACCCAAACTGCCTGATCTTCACTATTTATTACTTTTGATCCCACAGCTAGACTGAGTGATCTGCATTTTTCTCAGTGCTTATTTTAAAGATAGGTATTACCTCACACTTCTGTCCTTCGGGACCTCCTTGAGTTCTCAAAGAGAGTCTGTTGTAGGTCAGAAACTCATTTCTTATTCTTTAACTACCACGCACTAGGGAATAAGATCATTCTGCCACAAATGAAACTCATTTGGAAGGACAGATTTCGCATTTAAGTTTCTACCCAGAGGCAAAGCCTCAAGGGCCTGAGCCCCAGCGGAGAGCAGCACAGGAACAATGCCACAACCATATTAATTTGCTTCAGCAAAATCTGGTTCTAATTTATTGCAATTTGTGAGTAACCATAACAACGAGTAACTGCCAACAGCTGGGACAGTTCAACACACTTGAAACAAACTTCAATAAAACAATTACAGTGACCTTCCCAAGTGCAAACTGATAGGAGGGATCACAGCGTTGTGGGCCATAGCTACATCAATTAGGCTTATACTGTTAAGGCTCAAAAACTGTTAATCCTCATCATATTCAAAATTCACTACTTGTATCCTGTCTCAATTAATTCAGTAAGAGCAGCAGGTTTCAAAATAAAAATGTATGCAGATTCAGAACTAAAAAAAAAAAAGCTGTTGCTTTTCCATAGCTTTTACTTTCTGAGTGAATTTTGAGGTGATCTTTATTTCCTTTTAATTATAATTTGCATTCAGAGATATAATATTTACCCATTCCATGCATTGGCTAAAATTCACAGCTCTGAAATACTGATCTCACATAATGTTGTGACATAGGCACAGATCCAGTGAAAAGGATGGCTATGCTGGAGATTTGCCATCCTAAAACATCCAAGCATCTGCCCAAGTGGACAGACTCATAAACCAAGATAAGCATGATTTGGATCATCCCTCACTCTTGATTACAAAATTTATTGAGTCTCCCAATTACCCACCCAACCCAGGGTCTGTGAATAACAAGTCTCATATTAATGATAAGGAGTCACTATCAGATTGTGTGTTTTTTCTAAACCAATGGTTCAATTTCTTTATCTTCATGAAGGAAAGGAAGCAAAAAGGATATAGGCAATACACAGCATCACAAACTAAGTGTAATTTCATTACACCAATTTAAAGAATTTGAAATTATGTGACATACCTGTAGTCCAGAAACGCACAGTAGAGATGAACTCTGTTACTCTTATTTAGTGCTTGGCTGTATTGTCTGGGTGTCTGCAAGGAAAAAATACAAACCCCGAAGGAATGTTTAAAAAGGACAATTCCACTATTCAACTACTTTAAATTCTCAATTCTATAATAATTTCAGGAGAGTTACTCTAGGTTAACACACCATAACTGACAGCAAAATTGTTCAGTCCTTGTAGCTTTGACACAAGTTCCTAACATGCAAAGGCTGGTATTCAGTTTAATTTTACACACTGGGATTAAAGTCATGCCACTTTGAGTGAGAAATCTGTGTCCCGTTTAAGTAAATAGCAAACCAGGATTATTTATTGTGTAAAAGCACAAATACATGTGTTAATTTTTGGAGGATTTGTTCATTATTCTTTGGCACATATTTGGCTTCTTTGGGTTTTGTTCATCATTTGTTCT
Organism: Formicarius rufipectus; assembly: GCA_013399695.1. Lineage (NCBI taxonomy): Eukaryota > Metazoa > Chordata > Aves > Passeriformes > Formicariidae > Formicarius > Formicarius rufipectus. The sequence continues at coordinate 3,273,034 of VXAU01000197.1, forward strand.
CACTGGGTAATAAAAATGTCACATTCTAGGATTAATAACATTGAAATATGTGCATTACAATGACCAACTCACAGACATTTTCTTTCCACAACAGCAATTATTTTAAAACATACAATCAAACTGAAAGAGCAATGCCATAATTCAAGATTTTATTTTAACACACCTCAGCATTATAATGACATAATTTCTATCTTTCTTAAACAGATTTAGCAACTAACTCAATCTCCTGTATTCAAGAAGCTTTGCAACCCCATTCGCCACTCTGTTACACAAGCCTGATGACACAATAATTCAAATTACATTGGAGTGAAGTAATAGTTTGTTCCAGACAAAATATGCAAAGTAGAGGACTTCCAGGATTTGTTCAACCCTTTTTAATAGATAAATCCCCAAAGTCCACATTGTGTGGACCCTACCTTAGGGCAATTTTTTAATTACAAGAGTCTTCAACAGAAACAAATCACTGGTGAATCAACAGCTCTCAGATTATTGCAACACAATTCTGCTCTCAAGCTGAAATACAACCAAGTATTGCTTCCCTTGTTTTAGAGAGAGAAGGAAAAATAAACCTTCAGCTCATCATGCTGAAACTCAACCAAGTACAAGAAGTTCCTCCTGCAATTTTCCTTCTCCTCTCCCACCAGCCCAACAAGGATTGTCAGGCACAAGGTAGCACAGATCCCTCCTCACCACATATTTCTGCACAGCCAGGGGCATCCACACATTCATACTGGATTTCCACACACCTCAAGTAACTGTGCTGTAGATAAGGACATTTATTTCTTCTTAACTCCCATCTCTGGATAACATTAATGGAATTTTCTTATCTGCTTGAGCACATCCCGGGACAAAACTTCAAGTTCTTTGCCTTACCCTGTTTTCCCCAAGGCTTCACCATAGAAACAGCTGAGGCTGCAGGTCAGATGCTTTATAAAGGGCCTTCCCCAACACTGGCTGCCCTGTGAAAACCTTGTACAAGGCTTCAGGATCAAACTGGTGTGTTCCCTGCTAGATCCATCCATCCTGACCTTGTTCCTTTCAGAAAGTGCCCCACCACAGCCTCACCTTTAACAATGGCAGGTCCTGCACATCTTCCAAATCACAAATCACCTGTGAAATGCAGAAATTCCAGAAACTGCCTCCTTCTCTAATTCCACCTCTTGCTGCCCAGAGCTTTCTTGAAGACCACTAGTTCAGAAACTGCAGAAGACTAAAAATCCATAACCCCTGGCTGGAAAACTGCTTTCTGCAACTTCAGTTAATTTGTAGTTTTGCTGGCAGAGTTCATTCTGTTTGACCAGCAGAAAGAGAACATAACACACTTGTGTTTGCCCATTGTGCTGTATAATGTTATGTCCATCATGTCAGTAGCCTTCCTGAAGCAAGCAATTCAAAACATCCACAGTCAGTTTGTATTACGAATTATTTCACTTCTATGACAAACAAACACTGTGGCTGAAAAAAAAAGAAGAAAGAAAAAAAAGAGAAAGATCTGATGTAATAACAGCTAAGATCGAACAATAAGTGTCATTTCTGATTTGTTAGATATCTCTAGATAAATCTGGATTCGTAATACACTAAATGGAAAGGGCACCACAGGGTCAGGTTGGAAGAAGACACAATGCTACAGTTGTGTATCTTTTTACACAAATAAATCCCAGGTATATGTTTTAGTCTCAATTATGTACCTCTGGCAAGGGACAAACTATTGTTTTTCTCCATCTCAGCTCTAAACGCAGATGTCACTCATTAGACAATGCACTACACCAAGTGAGGCCATAGAGCCTTTGACCTGTTCAGAGCTATGTGCATACCCAGATGGAAAAAAATAGATAAATAATAATAATAAATAGATTATTGGATTTAAAAGTGGACAAGAAGGGTCAATACTAATTTACCTTTTTATTTCTCTTAAAGAATATGTCCCATGTTTTTTCACCCATGACATATTCCTCACAAGCCTTTCCAGTGCCATTTACGATAACTGCATAAAATACTCATCTTCTCAAACCTCACTGAAGTGCTGCAACAAAACTGACGTTAGAATAGAAAGCCTTCAATATATAAGAAACTGGCTACAGAGGAATAAACTCTCTCTGATCTTCAGCAGCTCTACTTCAAAGTACTCTCTAATCTATGAAAAACGAACTGACTGTACCTAAATACTGCACTTCTTAAGTTACACTGTGTGTGACAGCTTATATGTGAATTGGATCCTGTAGAACTGAGGATATTGATTTAATGACATTGATAACAGAAAGCTTAAAATACAAGTAGGCTTTTACAGTAAAAGATTAAGTCACTTGAATGTTTATAAAAGCCTGTGAAAGGACAGGTTATGAAGCATTCAGGAGTGTGGAGAGGGAAAGTACCAGCACGTTAAATAATCCAGGATCTGTGCATGAGCTCTCCCTCATCTACATTCCTCCTCCTGCATGGAGAGGGCTACATGCAGCTTTCTCCAAGAAAGAATTACATTAAAAGAGAAAAAGCAACTTCTTGTCAGCAAGCAACAGGGTGAAGTCTGTGTCTGTGTAATGGAGCAGGTACCTTGAGGAAGGATTGATTGGACTCGATGATCTTGGAGGTCTTTTCCAACCTCAATGATTCTGTGTCTGTCTCTGTTTACATCGTCGCTGTGCAGCATCCCCTTGCAGTAACCACTTACTCTCAGTAACTCAGTCAGACCCACAAGCAAACCCCAGAAATTCAATGTCTGTCCTGAGAGTTTACAGAGGACATGCATGGATGTGTGAAGGGGATAAGGTCCTTGCTGGGAATGAGGCACAAGCCATGGTTAGTGGGTGAGGAGGCCAAAAAAGGGGGATGTGGACTGAAAGGCCTGCTGGAAACCTTCAGGGAAACCTAGTTGCAGGAAATGTCATGAACACAATTGCAGAAGAAAAACAGGCAGCCAGCTGCTGCTGGGAAGGCTTGCCAAGGACGAGAAGCCAAGCAGAGGGTGGGGTGAACCTTTATGAAATTAGCTTGTTTCTGCTCTCCTCCCCCAAATTTAAAAAGCAAATTTGTATCTGCATAGTGTTGGCCACCAAGAGGAGAGCATGTGCACCTTCTATCTCCAGTGTGAAGAAGGACAAACCTTTGGGTCAGATCTGCCATTGATCAAAACTCAGCAGCTCCAAGGCCAATGTGTTGGGTGTTGGACTTCCTCTCATCCAAAGCAGTTCATAATTTACTATATAAAGTTCAGTTTGGAGTTCACTTGTCTCTGTTTAGAAAATACAGAATTTTGTCTAATTCAAGGATTTTGAAGCCTTGTTTTCTCAACCTCCAAAAATACCATTCAAAAATACATTTTGAAGAGGGCAAGAAAAGTCACTAAGACAAAGAAGATTCCTGTCCGTATGCTTGTGCCTTTTTTGCAGTTCACAGCCCCACTGAAATATTCTTATGTTTGTGTGACTCAGAAGCACTTTTGATTCTGGTTTATGGATTAAATTAGAGTCTAAAATGATGCTTCTAATTTAAGGATTTCCTGTCCTCACAGTGACATTCTGACTGCTGGCGTGACCTATTCAGGGACACATAGTTTATTGACTTTCCTTTTCATCTACTTCTCCTAATTACCTAGAAGATTAAAACTTTAGGGTACATTCATCTACTCAGTTACCTGAAAAAAGTCAGGCAGAAAGAATAATCACCTATTTCTATAGTGGCTGTATTGGCTGTTTTCTTCCAAGCTGTGTGAAAACCGCATTGCAACAGACTTTGGGTTTAGATCAGCCAACTATTTTAATTTGGAGTCCATTTGACTGATTCACCCTGAGATGTAACTAGCATATGTAATGAAAAAAATTTACAAATTGTACTAAAAGGCATTTAGCTTATGAATAGGGAATTATAGTGTGTTATGGATAAAAGCCAGACCTTTAGTTGTTTCGTTGTAAAGTGTTGTGCCAACACACACTTACTGAAGCAATGACTGTGAGCTCCCAGGGCCAACAGGAAAGTTTGCTGAATGTATTTCTTAATGGGACAATCATGCAGTTAGAAAAAATGGCATGATATCACAAAGGGTGGAAGATTGTGACAGACAAGAATAGAAAGTTAAAAACTAATGAAATATCAGAGGTTATAAAGGCATCTGAAATTAGAGAAAGTCGCCATATGGATTGGGTTTGACCATTCCTTTGCCTGAGGCTAAAAAGAGTTGACATATCAATTTCCTGCAAAAATCATGTTAATCAAGTACTACACCAATAGCCTTCCCCAGTTCCCTGAGTTCTCCATTTAACAGCTGCTGTATTGGGCAAGCAGTGTGAGAAAAAAAAGTAATGAGAAGACCCATGAGCAACAGACTGAAAAATATCTTGGCTGTTCCACTAAGTATCATTTTTGTAAAGAGAGAGAGAAAAAGAGGGAATGGAGGAGGAAACTGTTCTGGTGCTTTCTTTTTTAATTATTGCACATATGAAAAAAAATTTATTTCTGAATGTGTATAGCATCAGAAGATCTTGCTACTTTTTGACTGGCTAGTCAAAATCCATTTAAATAAAAATGCCGTCCCCCATCTCTTTTGCAACAGTGCCCAAGGGGCTTCATGCAACAGCCACCAAGCCAACATCTGACCACTTGCAGATCTCCGTGTGGGCTGTCAAGCACTGTGCATCTGTCTCACACTCACAATCTACAGAAACTGGAACTATTACTTGGTGCTACTCTTTCCTCAGTTTGTCTCTTTGCTCCAGTTCAGGTTACTGCTCACAGCACAGGGAAGCTTTGTGACACCCAGAGAAGCTGGGGCAGTGATTGCTGAACGTACTCCAGGTGCCAAGCCGTGGCTGTTAAAACAGTAATATCTCCTATCTCTGAATTTGGGTGCTACACAGCATAAAGGTCAGGTTTTAACAAACTTCTTGAGGAAATTTTGGCAGTAAAAAATGTCTGCAACCCTTGAGTTAAAACTATAACCTCCCTAAACACACATGTGCAACCTACAAATGGTTTATCTTCCATTTTACAGCTACAAAATTCCCATCAAAGTTACACTCATCCCTCCTAACAGGCACCTAACACAGCGTCAGTGCTGAGGCTTGGACTTGAGAGTCTCTGACCCCAAAGTACCTTATTCAGCCTCACTAACAACATATCCTCTATGGACTATGTCTTTATGCTCTCCTCAATTTCAAAGATCTCAAATGTATAAAAACGTATTTCTTCCCTCTTACCTCCTCTTTGGCCTGGGTGCGTATGGGCATGAAGGTGTTTTGTGTGCAGTGATAAACGCTGGGCAGCAACAGGGAGTTGCATGCCAAACTCTTTCAGTTTGGAAGCCAGAACTGCTTAAGATGCAGCACTGCAGTGCAAATCCATGCCAAACTCCCATTGACTGCAATCTGGATTAATAACAGAATATTGCTGTAAATCACGATAATAAAGGGGAGCACAGAAAGGTTGAAAAATAGCCACAGAAAGAAGCAGGTTCCTTTTCATTAGGGATGCATGGAGCTGACTTCAGTGGAAGGCATGGACAAATAGAAACTGCAGGGAAAGGACCTCTGAAATTCAATTTGGGCAGCAATCAAGTTACTTCAGTAAATATTTGATGTTTAAAAAATTTAAATGCCAGTCAGTGAGAAGTGGGGCCCAGCACAGCAGCCTTTCTTATGTGAGCACCAAGAGACACAGGATTGAACTGATGATGTGTACAAAATGCTGCCTTAATGCTCAAGTGAAAACATTTCTCATGTTCTATTCTGTTCCAAAGAGTGACAAAGTAAAAATATTAATATTGTCTCTCTAGAAATAGGTTCATTTAAGTAATTAACAATCTAGCAGACATGTGATATGTCCTTACAGTTAAACAGTTATATCCATATATAGGAAAAAGAATTATATGTACACAGCCATCTAAACCCACATGTGATTTAGACATGGAAGGATGGACAGGGTGCGAAGTTAAGCCAATGGCACTCATGTATCTGGGACATGTTTTCTTATCTCTTTGAGTTTTAGCAAGTCAATTCAAATGAGAGAGCAAATGAGAGCCAGTTTCTTTCCTGTGTGTTACTGGCAGAGTTTTACTCAGAGCCAGAATAATCGAACTTGTTGGGACACTCTGCGTTGCCTCCGACCGTCTCAGGGCACAACCTCCAACTACACATTACCTCTGCAAAATTAATGAGTGCAGTCCGTCTCCAAAGAGATCTAATTTAAATTAAGTGATTAAAAATGCAAGTTATTTGACTCAAGGTGCCCATGCTGAGGCAGTTACTCATTGCTTAAAAGACCTTATTTTGGGTCAGTGTAATGGAAAGACCTGCAGAGCAGCTGTTCTGCTTTGGCCAACTCCTCTCCCATCCACACACACTCAGGACCAGAACCTCTCCCTGGACCAAAAAAGAAACCCAACATGATTGTCAGGGCTCAAAAAGTTTTTCAGACTGACAAATAAATAATAAAAAAGGAAATCTATCATTGTTTTCATTGGTAGACTCTCTTGAGATCACAAAGGGCCATAAACACAGACTGGCGTGGGGCTGCTCTCCCTAACCGAGATCTCACTTTGGTCTTTCATGCTCTGGTCTGCTTCAACACACCTGAGTTAGATGGGCCAGGCTGAAAGTAATCTTGGAGCAAAGCTAAAAATCCCAAGCTCCCCCACAGGAAGGCATTTGGCCCATTTTTTCCAGGAGGTAATTTTGTGCAATACTTCTTGCCAAGGCTGGCTATTAATGTAACTGGTTGTGGTGTTCATTCCTGTGGTCCAAGACTGTGTTGCTTTATGCTGCTTCTGCATGCCCAGACTCCTTGAAAACACCATTTCTAATGCAAGTCAGCCACTTAAAAAACTGTCTCTGCAAACCTTCCACCAGCCTTGCAAAATTCAGGTCACATACACTGCTAGAATCTGACAGGCCTTTTTGGATAGATGAATGAAATATCATTTCAGTTTGTCTCCACCCTCCTTACAAGTATCATAATACAATAGATTTTGTGGCCATGCTGATACAAGCTAATGACAACTCTCCAAAACTGCTTAGTGAAATAGATGACGGTGTCTTTTCTTAAGGATTTTTGTTTCCTTTTTCTGCTACACTGCATTATTATATTAAAAATGTGTTGCTTTTCTAAAACAAGAAGCAGATGTGCCTTCTATACACCCTTTCTTAATCTACTCTGTTTTTCTTAACTCATGCAAAAGAATGACCAAAGGAAAACAACTGCTCTGACTGATGTAGAAAAGGCTATTTAAAAATAGACAGGTTTTCTAATGCAACAGACCCATAATGAAAGAGGCAAATAAATCTTTTTTTCCCCCATTCACCTGTAGTATTTTGACATAGGCAGAAACATTTCTCTTTGCTATACAACTATCCAGGCCCAACGCAGAGCTCTTTAACAGGAAACATTGTCTAGATAATGACAAGAGCTGTGACAGGGACCAGAAGGCAGGCATAAAGCATAATCCCTTAAAGGGATGCACAGAGTGGAATCAGTTGTAGGAATACTTTTCCTATTAGGTAATATTCCTACAATTCTTAGTTTCCAAAACAGCTCTTGGACTTTTCCTCCTGATAACTTTTTTTAACTTTTATTTTTTTTGAAGAAGAGAAACATTTGCATCAGACAAAACACTCAGATTTAGGACTTCAACTTTAGTTGTAATTCACAATCTCAATGTTACTGGGATCAAGAGAATTTAAACCAGAAACAAGAATCCGGGACAGCTCAGCACCAACTGGACAGAGTTGGGCACTGTGCCCCTGTGACACCACGGAGGGCAACAGGATGGGCAGGAAGGGCCTGACAACATTTGCCTCAGTTTCCACAGTACAGACACCATACCCCAAACAACCTATGCAGGGATTTTTGATGACTAGATTTCACAAAGCTCTGGTGAAACTGAAACCCCATAAGCAGAAGGTCAGTACCTACAAATAACTAGCTTCAACAAGGAATTGTACTGAAATTAAAAGCAACATGAAGCTGAAAAGCCCAACAGCAGTGGCAAGTCTCACTGGCCCTTTTTGATTTCAGTTTTACACACTTTGCCAAACCAGAAATGAAATCTAAGTTAGCAACATCTCTGTTTCCTACAAGAGTGAAAATCATAAGAAGAATTAATGAATATTCACTCATATTTATTATGGAAAAGGTTTTAGAGACCATTTAGGCAATTTTTCACACAATAGGCACATAACAGATAGATTACTCCCAAGATAGATTTCCAAGTGAATGATCAATATGTAGTACCTTTTCTAAGTAGACCTGAAAAAGAAAAAGGCACAAAGATACAAAGATGTCCTAAGTTTCCCCACACAAAGACGAAACAAAGTCTTCACACTTCTTTTTGAAGAGCACAAGGAATGACAGCATGGAGTAGTGAAATATTAAAATTTCATTTACTCTGCATTGGAATAATTGGAATAATGGACTATTTATGGAATAATTGGGAATAATGCATTTATCTTCTTTATGAAGGCTGTGATCCCCTGCATTTCACCTCCAGAGACAAAATTAGCTTCTGGGAAGGGATAACTTTGTGAGTCTGAGGACATATGTCTAATACAGCCAAAACCTATGCATGAACCAGGGCAAAACAGAGGACAGGATGGGAACAGCAATATGGTGAGGGGACCAGGGCTGCTGATCCAGGGAAATGTTCCCTGAGCCTCCTTTGGAAGCCCAGTGAAGCCAGCAGGGCTTTACCCAGGGCTCCAGCTCCAGTTCAGTCCTGCCTCCCATGTACACATGGGTTTAGCAGCCCTTGGTGAGGAGGAATAGAGGTGGAAGTAAAGCACCAAGAGCTAAGGGAGCACCCAAGGAGAGAGGTCACCAGGGCACAGCACAGCAATGCTTTTGTCCTGTGTGTGAAGAAGGTACCTCACTGGGACTATGGTGTAGATGCACTGCTATGAGTTGAACTATACTCCTGAAAGAAAATATCAGCTCTTTGGATGTGAAGCCCCTTGGTCAACTTCAGTGAGATTTTTGTCAGGTCTGCATTACAATGATCAACTCACAGACATTTTCTTTCCACAACTGCAATAATTTTAAAACATACAATCAATTGGAAAAAACCAAACCAAACCACACAAAAACAAACAAAACAAAAACAAACAAACAAAAACAAAAACGAAACAAAACACCCAAAACCAAACAAAAATACAAACAAACAAAAAAAAAACACAAGATTTTTTAAGTTGGTTTGTCCTCATCCATTTGTAGAATCATCTTTGCTAACATTTCTTTCCAAACAAAGGACTATGTTTTAAGGGGAGTTCTGAAGACATAATTTAATGAAAGCTTTAGGAAGAGTTTTAATAGTTCACGTCAGAAACAGAGTACCAAGCTTAATGGTGAAAATATTTATCACTCAGTACGTTTGTTGCTAATATTTTTTCCTAGGACTGGATTTATATGTTAGCATTTTCCATTCTCATTAAAACTCTGGCTACTCGACTGTGGCCTCTGAAAGGCAGTGCCCTGCATTCTTTGTGAATTATATGCGGCAGCCTTTGTTTTATATTGACCCTTTCGGCTCTTGCATCCCTTGACTAGCTGCTAATAATCATTTATCCCTTCCCTGACTCTGCTAATCTCCCGGGAGCGGGTGGGACTGGGAGTCAATGGAAGCGATGGAGTATAAATAATGACAGAGTACAATAAACATTCCAGTTGCAATGCCACAGCTCATGACAAAGGCTCTCAGAAAGACACAGCACACAGTCCTAAGATAAGACTGTTGCAACCAGACTGGAAAATATTACAGAAAACTTATGCTTGCTTAAGGCCAAGACCCACTAGGTGAGATAAGGGAATGTTTATTCCTTGCAATCAACGAATCACTTGGCTTCAGGACATTTGGGTTTATTTCCTAATTCACTTTTCCCAAATTTTCACAGGTTCTTTCCTGTCTCAACGTTCCGTTTCAAATTCATTATCCTACCTATTTACTCCGTAATGTCTCAGACTAAAACATGACTCCTGTCTCTCATTGCAGGATACACAATGGAAGCACAGTGGAAGCCAAGCCAAAGACTGCAGGGATCAGTGTGGAATTCAGTGTTCATCCACAGCCTGAAGCTCTGGCATTCCCAATAACAGCTGAACAGTGAACCTGGGTGGGGGACTTTCTTCCCCTGATCCCATTCCCCAAACTCTGGGTGGGGAGACACATGCCCACTGCTTCTCTTGCCCCAGTTCTAGTAAACACACACACACACAGAGATAATGATCAGAAAACAAGAAAATTGAGCCCACAAAAATGCAAGTTTTCTAGCACATTAATAGATTACAGCTGCTGTCTTGAGTACAGTCCATAGATGAGACAACCCATGGCATGGGAGACAAGGACAGGGGAGGACGGCTCTGTTGGAAAAAGCCCAGATCTGCACCCAGTTGGGTCTAAAGTTAATCCTCATCTTGAGATAAAAATGCTCTTCTGTAATGTTCATGAGCATCAGAGAAACATAAAGCACTCTCTTACAAGACTCTATTGCTCAGACCTTAACACTCCATTAAGATATTATGCTCTCCAGACAAGATCTTCCAAGGATTAAGCTCATGGATTTCCATTGCTGCATTTCCCCCCCCTTTCTTTCTTTCTTTGTGGGAAAAGAAACTCTCTCTCAAGAACATTTATTTTCTTTTCCTCTGATTTGAATCTTTTCTCCCATTCCTGTACATTTGCCAAAGACGAGCTGTCTTTTAGTCTGTTGCATGAATAGGGATGAAATTCACACAACTATTTAGTGTCATTTTTCATTCATAGGAAATGTCAGGGTGCCAGAACTATTTGATTTGTGCATCAGCCACATCCAACAAATTGAGAACCAGGCTGGAATTAGGCCTGGTCCATTAACTCCAGCTACAAAGTTGAGCAATATGAGACTAAGCCATTGAGTTGGCTTTTCAAATGAGGAAATGGAAGTCAGCAGAGCTTTGTGTACGTCTCCAGACACAGCACAGATAGAGATGTTGTTGCTGATGCAGCAGAGACAGAAAAATAGTCAGTGGAATTTAAGCCATGGCCCTGGCTCTGCAATGATGATGATGCTGCTGCACAAGGACCATGCTGAGGGGCTGCAGCAGGAGCACAGCCAGCTCTCCTCCTCCAGTTCCTCACAGAGCACCTGGGTGGGCAGAGGGGCTGGAGAGCTGCACGTGCCAATCTACCAGCCAGCCAGGAGCCCATGGCATGGCAGAAGCCACACAAGGCTGTGTTTTCAACAGCACAATAAATGCAGGGCTCCTGAGAAGCCGAAATTTTCAGCATGTGGGGTCTTTTTCCCAGGAAACCCAGGTTGGAAGTTTTAAAATAGGGGCATATCCAACAACTCAGTCTTTTGCCACTTTGGAAATAACACCAGCCTGTCAGCTGGAAGTTTACAGGAACATCCCACCAAAGGAGTTGGGTGCAGATGGGCACAGCAAACCAAACGTGCTGGAGAAAGCGCAGGAATGGGAGCAAAGGGCTGGATAAGGGATTGCTGCTGCCAGGTGATCCCTCCAGGCATGTCACAGAGTGCCACAAAAAGGCATCTCCTGCCATAAATTCGAATGCCTCCGCAGTTACTCAGCTCTCGGCTTGCGCTATTTGTCTGGAGCTCAGTTTTTCCATGAGATTCCTGAAATCGGCAGCGGGTCCCTCTGGAAACTGATCTAATTGTTTGAGGAATGTGGTTGTGGTCACTAGAGCTTTGCAAAATCTCCAAACTAGCTTGTCAGTTCCTCAGGACAACAATTTAAAATGGGCAAAGAATGAGAAATTGTGTTCTCCCTTCAATGGCAATGCTGCTACGCTCCTTTCCTTTCTTGTTCTCGCACTTGAGTGAAATGTCACTGCGAGGGAACGTCGATTTTTAAGCATCTTGACACAGAAGCTTTTAGGCTCCTGTGACACAGACACCCCGTAAATCAATAGTCTTCCTTGTCTTGCTATTTTCTTTAGGAAGAATACATTACATAAACAGGGGAAATGCTTTTAGTTCTAATAAAACTGTAATCATATGTAAACAGAAGTGGCTGAGGACACAATTTAATTTACTGGGAGATTTCTGTAGAACATCAGAAAAGCTACAAATGAAGAATCAAAAGCCTTCAGGAAACTGCTGCATGCCAGTAGTTTTATAGGGCTCAGAGGCACCTGTTCTGTTCCCACTGGACCCAGCAGGGAAACTCCCAGTGACTTCAGTGGGTACAAGGCACAATATTCCTGTTCTGCTGTGATTAAGAGTTATTAAAAAGAAAGACAGTCCATTTTTAGGAACACAGTGTCTCAGAACATTACAGCAACTATTTCAGCGTCATCTGAGTGTTAGTTGAGGATATTTTATGCCATGGAATATGGAGATTCTTTCTGTTGTTAAACACATTATTTTTGGAAACACACTTGCTAGTGCTCATGGGAATATTTCCAATGGGGCAACACTTCCAATAAAGACCTTCTTTTTATAGTTTATAAATACTCTAACAAGTGGTTGACAACCTAAAATATTAAGTGTATTTTTTTAATAACGAGATGATGTTAACCTGTCACAGAGGGACACACAGTCCAAATAAGTCAAGAGATTCCTTCCAACCATTACTTACAACTTAAGGACATTTAGTATCCTCATAACCAAAAATGGCACATGCTGTGCATATCTACCCCTACTGCTTATTTAGAAAGATGTAAAAGGGGGTTTATTAAAAAAAAAAAAGCCAAAGTAATTTCTTACGGAGAGGCTCTTTCACAAACTCCTGTGGTAAGTGCTTCAAAATAGAATATTTCTAAAACAGAAGAATAGAAGAGGCAGAACAACCTTCCCCAGAGATGTATTTAGATTCTCTGCTGCCCAATAAGTCATCAGGGGCATCAGTGCAATCACTGGGACTGCCCTGCACACAAAAGGCTTTGCTGCAGTTAATGGGAGCATCACACAGGCACTGTCATAAACCAGTTCCACAGGGCTCCAATTTACCTCATGGGGATCATGATCACCGTGGGGGACAGCCCAGTCTGTGCCCACTAATAAATCAGAAGTTTAAAGCACCAGAGTGAAATAGCCTTCAGCATCAATATAAAGAAAAGGAATATAATTTAAAGGCAATCTTTTAGTTTGTGGTCAGCCTTTCCTTATTATCTCCTCATGCAACACACAATGAAAAAGCAGAAGAGCCTGAGGAAGGGGACAGAAAAATGGGAAGAGAGGAGGGAAGGGAAAGCACAGTCCCTCCTTCCTCCTGGACTCAACCACACATAGAGTGAGTCTGTAACCGGACTCAGAGTGCTACAGAGAAATTTCAAGGAATGGAAGGAAACACAACTTTCAGAAGCAGCAAAACCCCATCTGAAATATTATTTACCATCCAAATTATCTCTGATGCCTCTTCAAACTGAGTTGCACTACAGTCAGCTACCTCTGTTTCTACCCAGTACAGACTGGGTACATTCTAAGTGAGATGCACTCAGTACACCCAGTGGAGGGCAAAGAGGCTCAGGGAATCTAAGCTCTTGCAGCAACAGGACTTCAGTAGCACAGTCAGGCCTCTTACTTCTTTTGTACACACTAGTGATTCATTTCTGCTTCCTTCCCACCAGAAAAGTATTGATCCAGCCAGACTTCTTTTCTGGAGTTTCATTCCTACTTCTCTCCTCATTGTTTGTCTTGGAAAACTCTCTGAGTTCTCTACACCTTCAACCTCAGTAAAGTAGGAGGAGCCACAGAACCAAAAGACCACGTCCAATGTGTCAGGTGAGTCAGGATGTTTCAGGTATATCTAACCTTTAATATCTGCTACCTATAAAAGCAGCTTTTAGCATTTTGGTCACTAAGGCAGTTCAGTATGACTTCTTAATGCAAGGAGTTTCAACGCAGTTTTGTACACAGACCTGTCATCATCACGCTTAGTCTCTTGATGTTCCCTGGAGTTATGAGGAGCTCCAGGATGAGTGCAATGGTGACTGACATGGAGCTGTAACATCAACTAAGTGTCTGTATGTTCAACTGACTCTGCCTACAAAATGAGATTTATTACAAAATGCATGGCTTGATCTCAAACCCATTCAAGCCAGCTACAGTCTTTCATTGGATTTAAAGGAGTTTTGGACCATCGTCTCCAATACAGAGCCAGCAAAATTCCTCATTAACACCCTCAGAGACTTCAAACTCCCTTAGATTTCATTACTAGAAAGTGCTGCCAGCTCAAGAGCTTTTCAGCATCAGAATCCTTTACAGCACAAAGGTGTGGCTCCCTACAAAGGTACATTTTGCCTTTTATTATTTTGATTTTTTTTCTCCAGGTTACACTATTTTCTTTCTTTCTCTTTCTTTCTTTCTTTCTTTCTTTCTTTCTTTCTTTCTTTCTTTCTTTCTTTCTTTCTTTCTTTCTGTTTGTTTTGAGTGATGCAGACACAGGTTGCCCTAGTGCTTAGAAATGTGAACTTCTGTATTGAAAGGAGCAACCTGCGTAAGGGAACGTTCAGGAGAGAAAAGCCATTGCTGTCTGCAAGGGCCCTTCCCTCTGATCCATTTCACAGGTTCCAGCTGCATCCTCTTCCCAAAAGTACAATCTACTTTTCTGTAAAGAGGAATTTGCAATCCTGCTGGAGAACATTTCAGCCATCTACACTGAGCTGAAGCATTGCACATCAGAGAACAGAAACCAAGGAACTTTTCAGGTTAAGACATGAGCATCATTCCCCCTCCAGTCTCCCAAAGAAAGGACGAGGTTACTCAGGTATCAAAATTATGCACATCCTTTGGTCTGCACCACTGTAAGGAATTCCCATTTGCTGTCAGTGGAGATATTTAGGGGATGTAACATAACTATCATAAGAACTTGCATGAGAAGACAAAAAGATAAAATTCATGTGAAGACATCTGGTGAAATGTAAACACTGAGGAGCTATTTGTCACAGGAATTTCTGAGAGCTGTGAGGTTTAATCTGTACTGTAGGTACATGTCTTATGCTTGAAGAATCAAGGCTATTAAAATACTGTTTCTCCCTGAATCCACATGCCACTTGTACTGCTTTTAACTCCTCTTTCTTCCCTCTCCTCGAGGACTGAAGTCATAGCAATAATCACCTTATTTTTAAATTTAATAGAAAAAAAACAGTGAAACTAATTCCAACCTTGGGCAGTGCAGACAGCAGTAATCTACTCTCATCCTCAACTTCTCATATACCGATGAGATTGCAGCAAGATTGCATCTTTATCAACCACAGGCTGAAGAACTGCAACACAGGGTTCCTCTCCATTCCTTCCACTGTGTGCCTGACAACCCCTCTGCCCCAGTGGGAGCATGGCAGTACACTGAAAAATCTAAAGGCAAATTAAAGGCTAAATTAAAGCACACAGAGAAACACAGCACAGGGAGCAGAACTGCTGCAGACAGACGGCTGTGGGTGCTGTGCTACGTGGATATTACGGGTTCCAGCCCTCGCTAGGATTGGATTCAGTGCCTTCAACTGGCAAAAAAATGACATCTCAAATCCCTAATTTTGCCTGCTTCTTCCTAGTAATTAACACAAGCAGCCTCTGGTGTGTGTTACAGCGGGGGACAGCAACCCTGCCACTCATACACGGGCCAGCAAACATAGCAATCCTGAGATGCTGGCAGGGCAGTCTGCAGCTCCCAGCACCAGTTACTGCCACAGCCCTCTGACAACAGCTATATAAAGCACTTCGCTGGCATGCTGAGGGCTGGGGTATGGTTTAAAATGTCCTCAGAACACTAACGTGTGCTTTTAGTCATGGGCGATCTGCAATGTTTTTCTCTATTAATTTTGATTTTTATATTTACAATTTGGTTTTTTCTGTTAAGGAAAAAAAAAGGTTATTTTAGGGTGTTGTTTGGTTGTGGTAAATATACTTTTCTTAGAGGGGCAGCTGATAAAAACAAAGGAAAATTATTGTTTCCCAGCACTCTTTGAGGTCACAAAACTTTCTCTGAGAGAATACTTCCATGTTAAGCTGAAACAGGGTGGATATTATTCAAGCCAAACCATTGGTATCTAATTCTAACTTCACATATCTTTTCTGGTTCTTTTACTCTGTTCTCAAGCTGAAACACATAATGTGCTTGGGCACAGCACAAACTGCAAACTAAAATATGTTGTCTGGACAGTGCCAACAGGGTTTTGACTGTGGTTGGAAATCACACAAACATGTGAATGAGCACAGGAGAGTCTCCAGAAACACATTCCGTTCACAGAATTAACTCTCTCCAATTACAATAAATTATACTGCAATTTATCTGATAGTAAAAAGGATGACACCAAAAAAAAAAAGAGTCATGGCTACAAATGCTGAGTGCCCAAAGAGCCCATGAAATATAAAGTGACCTAGTGGGAAATTTGGATGGATTTCTCATTTGCGTAAAGTGAAGAAGAAAATCACATGTATGCCTGTCCATGAAATTGCTTTGTGGCATGAAATTACTCATTACTAAGTTAATTCTTTGGAGAGAAAACTTTTAGATTCATGAAGAATTGTTTCTTCTTTTTCCTGAAATTTTACATGCAACATTCCTCTCTACGTTTTAATTGTACACAGGGGAAGTGGTTTTAATTTTGTTCAGTTTTTCATTATTTACATAATGTGGAACTGCAAAAATAAAATGTAATGGAATTCTGAAAATTAAAATATTGAAAGGTTTGAGTTTTACATAGCATTTCCCTCAAGTGAATGATAAAAATCTCTCCCCTAACTTTGTACAAAAGTACTGTGACATTTTGAACACATTTTGATATTTCTCTTCTGGATCACATTCCCTTGTTTTTTAGCATATATGCAATACAGCAAATTATGAAATTCAATCATCCTCAACCTTGGCCCAGAAGACACACCTTGGTATCTCAGAAGTATCAATTATCCCAGTCCAGAGTCTGACAACAGAACCCTGTGGAACACAAGGAAAAGCCTGCAGGTTTATTTATCACCCACATTTCTAAGGACAAAAATAGCATTTTTCTTTTTGCACATTTTCCTTAGTGATAAAAAAAGCTGTTACTCTCCAGCTTTACTCACAAGTTTTCTCTATCCCAGTAAAGGGAGTTCATTCACTGTTTTCGGTGGCAAGAGGATCAGATCTACCCGACTTACGTAAACCACAAGATCAGTCTCACTGGGGTGATGACTTCCAGAGATTTGCATAAAAATAAAAGAGAAACAATGCTTTGGGGCTTTGTTGTTTGTTGGATTCTGAGGGTCTTGTTTCTTTTGTTTTGTTGGGTTTTGTTTTGTTTTTTTGTTTTTGTTTTTTTAGTTTTAGCACATGGAAAAGCCTGAAGCCAACAATGTCATTTATTTATCTGAGTGTTTGTGATGCAAAGGAAGCTTGCTTTCATTTTATGAGAAAAGGAGAGAAAAGGGGAATGACTTTGCTTGGAGATGGTTTCTAACATTTCAACTTTTAACTTTGAGAACAACTTCAAGGGCAAATTGAGACACCTAAAATACAGGGTTTCTAAAGAAAATGCTGACAGCCTATAAACTATAAAAGTTATAGAGAACCCTGTAATAGTAATAATAATATCTTTCATTTATATATAGTGTTTCTTCTCCCAAAACATGTCTTAAGCTATAAGTCAAACAATCTCATCTGTGGCAGTAAAAAGGACTAAAATAACATGCACTGTAAATCTCTGCATTGGAAAAAAAGTGCCACCCCAGTTCAGTTGCTTCTCAGGACTTTCTTTCCAATAAAATTGAGTTAAACTAAACAGAACAATTTGGGCAGCTCACCTGCTCACTAATGAAAGGAACAAGTCACCACTATAAAAATATACAGGTTCTGTATCTGGGTAAATAATAGTGGGGAAAGAGAAATAGAAGAAACTAGTAGGAGTTCAGTTAAATCTTTCTGTTGAGATGGGGACCTCAACAGAGAATAAATTTTCTCCTGAAGTTACTCCAAGAGAATAAAGTTACAATAAATTATAATAAAGTAAAACATATGTGAATCCTACTTGAATCACTGAAAGCAAGCACGTAGGCACTTGAGGAAAATGGAGGCTGATTCTTTGGTGTATGTTATTTCCTCTCACACTGCATGGTATGCAAGAGGTCCAGCTAAAAACATGATATCATTATGAAAACAATTTTAGACAGAACTTAGTGATTTATTTTGCATAGCAGTTTCTTCTCCAAAGATCCTACAAGCAAGTTGAATAAAAAATGTCTGATTCAAATTTATGATGAGAAATGGACACAAACCAAATAGTAAAATATTTGTGGCATATGGAAACCAGCAACTATGTGAGCTGCCCAAATTGTTTGCAGTTAGCTTTGCTTGCTTTTATTGCAAATATAATATCTATACATAAAAAGCCAACTCCTGGTCTTTGTGAGGTCAGTGGGAACTTGGCCACTGGCTTCAGTGGGATCAGAAAGTGGCTTGCTCAGATCTTATTTGGAAAGTGGGGGGGGAGGGAAACTGTTTGGGGTTTTTGAAATACTTTTAATTATTGGGATTATAATATTTGTTGTATTGCGAAAGGAAGACTTATCAGAAACAATATCACAAATCACCTGCCAATTAACTTCAACCAGTGATGCAGCAAAACATCCTAAAATCTCTCAGCCAAGTCTGTGTGTCAAGTGCCAACACGCCGAGCACTGAGCATACACAGTTTCAGCTCAGAAGAGCCAAGTAACTAAACAGAACAGAATGGTTCAGAACAAAGACAACGCTGATGAGTCACTGTGTCCCTTTCAAAGGGAAAACTGAGGCACTGAATTGTTATGGACTATTTCCCTTCTTGAGATAATGCCTGATTTCTTTTTATTTCCTACAAGTGATGAAATACATTTGAATAGTTTGCTCAAGGTTACAGAAGGAGGTTATGCCAAATCCAGAAATGGGGATTAGATATCAAAGGCTTGGTCAGTGTAAAACTAACTTTTCACTTTCCTTTTGTAATTACAAACATTCCCTTTATACAACTGCAGTTCACAAACTTGATGATTGAGGGAAGACAGCAGCCTTAATTAAGGGACCATATGTAAGGCTGTAAAAGCATGAGGGAAAGATCTGAAAATAAGCTTCTTATGCAAATAGATTCATCTTAATATTCATCCTTACAAAAAGCAATTTCTACTTTAATTCAGCAGCATTCCAGAAAACCATGGGTAAAATGAGTAAGAACAAGAGAACACTGAAGAACTTGACAGATAATCCATGCCTTTGTTTCAGTGAGTTAGCACAAACCAAAAAGCCTGTAAGAAGTTATATGCTTAGGTGGAAAAATATGAAGCATCTGAATTGTTCCCACCGCACCAGAACTTCCAGGTGTTGGGTTTTGTATCCCAAGCAGGTCCCTGGGAGCTGCTTGGGATGACGACAGATTTTCAGATGGCTCAGCTTGGTTCTGTTTAAAATTGGAGCAGACATATTATAGGAAAGGGGGGTGGGAAATGAAGAGTGGTGTACTGGCAGAAAGATGAACTCTACCAAAACCAGATAATTTCCAGTCTTTTTTCTTATTTTAACTTTAGAAAGCTCAGAAAACTGGGACAGTCCAAAAGTGCATGGTTTACTTGGATCATATCTGAAACTTGGCACACAAACTGCGTCTTTTTCAAGTTCATGGGAATGGCAGTTGCATGAGATTCACCGTAGAGCTGGTTAGCCACAAACCAGAAATGCCGCATAAAAAGCTATTTTCATAGCATTTACGTCCAGTTCAAATACAAATCCAGAAGTGCATAGTCTAAAACCGTAGTTTTAAGGTAACAATATATTTTCTTGACTCTCATAAAAGTTTATGTACTATTTGATTCAGAATCTGAGCAAACGTTTACATAGTTTCCACCTTTATTAACTTCATTCAAATTTTCTACACTCTTACAGTCAGGTCTTCAGGACTGAAGAAGTTGTCTTACTCCACAAAACCTTCAGGGTTTTCTGGAAGAGATGACTTTAAACTTTACCCTTATAATTTAACTTGTTGGTCAACTCTTCTATTTATTTTAGTGTTTTATCTATGTATCCCTTTTGTACCTTTCCCAGCTTTTCATAAGACAGTAATTTGTCTGTCAGCTTTTTTCCTGCTCTCAGTGTTCTGGATCACTACAATATGATGATATTCTCAAATCAAATACTTTGATTTAAACAGATACCTACTGAAGAGAGGTCTTGTATAGCATTAAGATTTAATAAAAAATCAGGATTAAACAGAAATGTAAAGGTCAGATTAAAAAAAAAAAAAAAGGAAGAAAGAAAAAAGAGGTAATTACAGGACTAAAAATGACGCAATTATTGCAAAGGCACAAATATGCAGAGCCTTGTCTAGTTATTTTTATTTGAGGCAAGGTCACCAAACAGGGACAGAATTGCATCAGTGCTCACTGTACAACCTACACACAGTGCAAGACAATGGAAAATAAGGACCATGTTCTCAGCTCAGTGTAAGAAAGTCAAACTTTACTGAATTCTGTATTTTATAGCAGTTTACACTCACTGAAAACCTTGTCCCCAGGGCAATTCACCTGGCAAATTACTGCAGACCCTTCTAGCTCGTGGATTTTCCCCAGGTGCTTCTATCAATTACCTGTCACCAGAGTAGGAAGAAGGGGATTTGGATAAGGGAATTTATCACTACCAGAAAATTAAGAAGGCAGCCCGATGGGGACACTTGGAGCAATTTACTTGTGCCTAGGATTCTGGATACAATAATTCCACATAGTTGGAAACAGTCAAAGACAAGACAAATCTCATCCTAGATAAGGCCACAGAGACTGTGATTAACTCACACATATCCACTTCTAACACCCACCAGTATAAGCTTAAAGCTACCTGCCAAATCCTGTTGTTTTTGTCAGAAGCTATTTCAGATTAGCAGAATGGCATCCCATGATTAATTACTTTTTAAAATGTGGAATGTGAAATGAATATCTATTATTTTTGGGGAAAAAAAAAGAAGCTCTTGTTTTAAATCAATCTAGATCACTAAATATACTTGAAAGGGCAAATTACAACTTGATTGTAGGCCAATTATTCTGGTGGAGATCACTTGAATGACTATAATGTATTCCTTCACAGGCAGTATTTGTTATTTGAACACTGATCTTATTAAATTAAGGGATGAAAAGTATTTCAGGTACCTCAGGTCAAAAACTCATTGCAATGAGTGTTGTGGTACATACATGTTGTACTCTTTCAGTCTTTGAGTTCTGAGTCCCAGGCTTCAACAAAAGTTTTGCTGGTGTTTATGGAGCTACACCCAAGGAAAAACATGGGTTGTATTTCATTTGTACTAAACACTCTCAGAAAATACTTAGACACAAACTTTTTGAGTTGGCCCCCACTGCTCGATGCATTGGTCACCCCACTATTAAAACCTTGACTGCAATGAAAAAATCTGAGTGCAGAGTTTATAGTCTGAACAGTAAGTTCTATCTCTCCAGAAATGTTATATCTAAGGAAAAGCAATGCAGAACTCATTACCAAGAGCTGATTATGAAGACTGTGAATGATGCTCTGGGTTATTATAATCTGATTAATATAATAATCTATTTTATCCAGCTCTGTGACAGTTCAGTACAGATTATCTTGAATACTTCAGCTGCTTGTGCTAAACCCAGTGAGAAGTTCTTCCAATTACACTGACTAGTATTAACTTAAAATGAAAATGTTTACTGAGTTAAAAATAACCCTTTCAGCATTTAGGGAAAAAAAATCCCATTATTTATATTTATCTTCTCATTCTTCGCTTTTTGAGTCATGTCTCAAGATCAACTAAAGAAGGCCTTATTGTGGTGCCAATGATATAAATCCTTGGAATTTATGCCAATACTTTCATCTGTCATATTTATTGGAACTGACATTTTTCTGGACTCTGTTCACACTATGACTTATCATCTTAATTTGGTTTCATTTGTTTGCCTGTTTAAAATAAATTAAGACCAGGGTGTGGGGGATTTATTGTCCCTCATGATCCTTATTTGCTAATATTGTGCAATGTGAATTCAACATTCTAGTTGCTATTGAATTATGCCATCTTATCAGGATAGACCTTACCTTGTGTCCTGATTTCGCTGGGATAGAGCTCATTTTTTTTCCTAGTAGCTGGTAAAGTGGTGTGGTTTGGATTTAGGATAAGAATAATGCTGATAACACACTGATGTTTCAGTTGTTGCTAAGCTGTATTTACACTAAGTCCAGGACTTTTCAACCTCTCACACCACCCCTCCAAGCTGGGGGGCACAAGAATTTGGGAGAGGACACAACCAGGACAGCTGTCCCCAGCTGACCCAAAGGGATATTCAGACCATATGGCATCATGCCAATCATGGTATGGCATCATGCCCATCATGGTATGGCATCGGGGGGAAAGCTGGATGAGGACCACTGCTTGGAAACTGGCTGGACATCGGTCTGTGGGTGCTGAGCAACTGCTTTGGGCTTCACTTGCTTTTTATATTCAATCTCCTACCATTTAATTATTATCATTATCATTATTTTCCCTTCCTTTTCTTTCCTATTAAACTGTCCTTATCTCAACCCATTAATTTTACACATTTTCTTTCCAGTTCTCTCTCCCATCCCACACCTGGGGGCACTGTGCAGTGTTTAGCTGCCTGACAGGTTAAACCATGGTATCCAGCTGCTTTAAAGATCCTCTTCATTTCAGAACTACTATTTCATTTAATCCCCAGAACACTAATCAGGGATCTCATCTAGTTATACTCATGCTAGGGATGAGGAGCTGAAGCTGAAGGCTAAATCAGCAGCTGTGCCTGAGGTGAGATGGTTGCACAAGCTCAGTCTCCCACAATGCAGTCTTAGTGTCACATGTGTTTCTAAAATAAGCAACAACAGGGCATCCTCTGGGCAAGGTGAGGCTTAGAAGGTCTTGGAAGGTCTTAAAGAAAAAACAGTAGTAATTATGAAAGACCATAGAATCATTAAGGTTGGAAAAGACCTCTAAGATCATCCAACAGACTTAATCACAAAATACCACAATTCAGGAAAAAAGGATATTTTCCTCTGATGTGGCTGACAGCAAAAGTCCTTCCCCTTCCTGATGGTTCTCTGCAGGCACAAACAGCCCAACAGAGGCCAAGGAAGGAAGGAGGCTCTGGAAGTGGATCCTGCAGCTGCATTCCAGAGAGCAGCAGGACCACCCCACCTGAGTACACCCACCCCATGACTGCTTTGCAATCAAGATTCATCTGTCTCTGCTGCACTCCCGACACCTCTGAAGCCAAATCCAGTCTACACCACAAGGTATCATATCACATGAAATAAGAAGAGGTGATACAAAATGTTTGCGCTGTTACAGTTAATTCCTGCTCTAATTCCTCATATTGACAAATTGCACGGTTTTGTCTGAGTGAAGCCCAGAAGATTTGTCCTATATAAGATTTTATGCAAAACTCAGTGCTGTGCAATTGAGTTCTTGCATCAGGGAGAGCACTGTCTCCAAGGAGTGAGCCACTGCACCACAAATGAAGGCACACTCGGAGCATGTGTGTTTGAGATAGAGAGGGGAAAAAAAGACTTGCCTAATCTTAAATGCTGAAAGCAGAAAAGCCTTTTATTTATTATTGATTCCCAAGGCTCTTCACTGATTCTTGAAGCACTGTTTGGTCTCCTCTTTGAGGTCAGAACATTTCTGAATCACATTGTGAAGAGTTTTCAAAACACTCTAACAAGGACCACTGCCTTGTGTTCGTTGAACTCGCCCAGTGGAGTCAGGAGTCAGCGCAACAGCAAAGCACAACATTCAGTTCTCTTGTGGCAAAGTGCAGAGGCAAGAAGCTTGTGCAGGGTATGCAACACTTTCCCCCAAATAGAAACCTGCCTAACAACAAAAAATTGCACAAGGCCCTCAAAACTTGAATATTGTAAGCTTAGGATAAATGTTTTTGTTGTGTTTAGGTCTGCAATTGTTCTCTGGTAATCCAGATGTTTCGGATTTTAGGAGAAAGGAGCCCCTGAAAGAGCTGATGACCCTTGGAGAGCTCAGGGTTTGTAACAGAGAAAGGCAGAAAACTTGCCTGGCAACCACAGGTACATTATAATTAAACAACTGCCCATGCACAATTTGTTCTGAAGCCTTGGGGAAAAGGGGAAAGGCTTGAAAGAGAATGACAATTAAAAAGGTTAGTTATCTCTTTTATGTGGATAACTAAAGCTGATGATCATCGAGACAATACCACCTCATTTAAATGAACAGCTATTAACAAAGATTGTTTGGGGACAGCCGTGACAGCAGGTGCTCTTTTAACAATCCCAGGTCAGACACTTAGTCCTCCTAGACAGGAATTAACTTCTTAAAGAGCCGATGCTCACACATCTTTTCCTGATCTAGTGGCTCACTTTCTAAACAACCATCTTTCCATCTGCCTGGTTTATCCCATCAGAAGCTGTTTTCATACAGTCCTACATTATTTTACTCCTCAAATAACCACTTCCTCTTCACCCTTTTCTTTATGCATTTTGTAAACAGCACATTTTTAAGCTTTCATGTTGGTGCCCTAAAACACCTTAGACCAGCTTGTCAGTTGTGGGAGGACACTGAATACCCTGTTTGCCTCTGAAGAAAGCCATACAGGCAGTTTCAGCCTGTTTAAGAGGGGACAGAAAGGTGAATATATTTGAAGCTGCTGACACCTGCAAACTCCAGACAGAAATATGGACACTGATGAGTGAAAATATATTCTGTGGCTGACCTCCACATATATTTCTCTTTCTTACGTAGCTTTTCACTCTTTTAGCCTTGTACAGGTGCTGCACCTTAGTGGGGCTTATTTTCCATTCTATTATTCCTTCAGTCCTACCTACTTTGTAACTTACACAGATGGTATTGAATAGATTCATCTTACAGTCATAGATATCAACCTAGTGCTTACTTAACAGCAGGCATTGATTGTAATACCCTCTACTTCTCCTAAATTATCTTAGTTAATTATTCCCAAAGATTTCTCCCACACAGAATATCCCCCTGTGCAATGCCTTCTGTGTTCAAGGAGGACAATTCAATTTAGTTTGCATGCCAACTGTGGAATCTTCTTGTTAGTATGAAATTGGGTGTCAAATGTGCCTGTCAGACAGAAGAGGATTAGTATTGTTCTGAGCACACATTCTAGTAAGATAAACAACTCCCACTGTAGGTTTGGTGTGTATCCTATGCAGAGTTATGAACAGGCTTGCAGTATTCATCTTCTCACTATTTACCTATACAGACACCGTTTCTATGTTCTGCCTTCTAATTCGAGAATCAAGTTA
This sequence comes from Formicarius rufipectus, assembly GCA_013399695.1. Taxonomy (NCBI): domain Eukaryota; kingdom Metazoa; phylum Chordata; class Aves; order Passeriformes; family Formicariidae; genus Formicarius; species Formicarius rufipectus. Next base: position 3,298,222 of record VXAU01000197.1, read on the forward strand.
TGTTATACATTTGCCATTGTTGATACAGACTAGAGCCTGGTATGCTGTATAGAAATTGGAGTTTGATTTTGTAGCAAGAGCAGAAAGAGAACACAAATCGACTCATTTTGACTTTTCAAACATGTATACCAAACATCATGGACACCTCAACAAGAAGAACTGGAGGTGAATAAAAAGTTATGAAAACACTTTCCTAAATTGTTTCATCACAGCTTTCAGTTAAATCCATTGTAATTCTCAGAAAATTGAAGGAAAAAAAAAAACAAACAGATCCAAAATGTCAGACCCACAAAGAGTACTCAAAAGTAGTTAAATAAAAATGCCTATTAAATTTCATCTTTAAAAAGTGGCACATCACATTATAAAACACACCCTCAAAACTTTGTTCTTTAGGGAATTTTGCCAACAAGCACTGTTTGGTTCCTGCTCATGGATCAAGAAACAGAAAACCAGAAGCTCCTGAAGACCAGTAGAAGGTTGCCCAGGCACTGAGCTGAGCATAGCAAAGAGTTGAGAAGTCTGGTTATAGTGATCAAAACAGCAAACTACGTGGGAAGTTGTAGTGAGATATTCTAGATTGTCAAAAAAATCCATTTTCTTCTACATTTATATAACAAAACCTTGAGTCTTGTTTCATCTTTGTAACAGAAAACACTGAAAATGTTCAGATTCAACACGTCACATTAAAAGAAATATATATATCCCATGTTTAAGTACTAAAATAAAATGTTTCCATTTTAAAAATACTACACAGGTTTATAAATACTTTACCAGAGCTATTCAATCCTTTCAGCACAAATGACACCTAATTCAGCCCGTCCAAAGTTATGAGTTTGAGCGTATAAAAAGCAGTTCAGGAAAACATTTCCTGGTCATATATCACACTTCCTTCTGCATCTCCCTCTGGCTGTTTCAGGATCCTCAGCCCTTTGTCCTGAGCACTGACACCTGTGAGCCTGGTCCTGCTGCTCTGAAACTGGGCAGAGACCTTGCCCTCACCTCACCTCACCTCCTGCAGAATGTAGTGCAGGACAACAGAGCCTTGTCTGGCTCCAACACTCACCTCCTGGTTCATGAATACCAGCAATGTTACTGAAGAGTGGGAACACTTTGGAGCCTGAGAAAACAGCACAGCAGCAAGGCCACTTCTCTTTTCCAAAGTGTGTGTATATATATATATCTGTGTGTGTGTGTGCATATATATAAATAAAAGGCAGCACCATTTCATATAATCTTTCTTTTAAGCTGAGCAATCTGAGTAAGGCATCTTAGTTCAGCCTCAACAGAAACAGAGAAACACAATTCTGGGAGGTTTCTTCTGCTGTTTTGTGAAGCACTTTGCCCTCTGGGCTTCAGGGCATTGAGAGCAGCACAGCAGGTTTTGGGATCACTACTTCATTCCCACTAACAAACTTTGGCCAACACACTGATACCAGAAGAGTTTTCTAGTAGATAACACTGCCAGTTATATCAGAAATAACCCTGTGTTAGTCAAGCAACCTTAAGCCCCTGAATGGCCCATACTGGTTTTGCACTGGCACAGGCACACTGTAGTTTGGAGTACAGAGCAAATGATGGTAGTGTAGTGCTGGCCTGAACATTTCTGGGAACCAGGAACACCTTTCCCTGTGCTTTGGAATGTATTGGAATAAATAAATGATCTCTGATTCAGCTAAGTTCACACTTTAGTCAGAGCTGGACTTTGACCAAGATCACTAACATTTTTGGATGGTAGTTGAGGAAACATTAAATCACAACCAAATTTCTTAGAAAACAATCAGTCCCTGTGAATGAAATGTGTGGCATTCATTTTGCTGAGTTGTCATATAGTTTGTACTCTGAATTGTGGACTGGGAGGCAAGAGGGAATCCATCTCTACCCCATCATAATCCTACATGTTAAATCTACATTAACATTCCTGAGGGTAAGGTGGCACAGAGACAGAACTGGTCACCTGGACCACAGCATTCCCCAGTGACCACTCTCAGATATTCTCCAACTTACTTGTTCCAAAGAGAGGAATGGAAGAAGCAACTTCACATTGCCTGAAGCAGAAGCATGACCCTAATTACGTACCTTGCACCAAAAAAAAAGAATTTTCTGTATTTATCAGCACAGACTAAATTCTGAGAAGAGGCAGATCCATACAGAATATTTCTATATATCATACTTTACATGCAACTGTTCACACCTGCAAAAAAGACAGATGGAGAAATCAAGGTGCTATGTTTTACAACTCTTCTTTGCAAATACACGACTCCTGCAGGCAGTAGGGAATTGGGCATCATGGATATTTTTTGTCCTTATCTGTCACCATGTCCACATGTGACAACATTAAAAATAGCTAAGTTATTAGTGCACTGTGGTAAAAGTCATGAAAGACAAAGTACATCATCTATATCTTTCAAAATTATGATGTAAAGGTTTTTCTGAAAACACTCTCAGAGTATTTTGGACATAGCAAATTATTTTAATATGAGCAAATATCCCATTTGTCTGAAGGAGCATTCCTAAGAAACACCCTGAAATAATTGATAATTTGTAATGGCAGAAACCACCCCTTCCCTCCCCCCAAGTGTTTTAGTGCATGGAGAGATGCAAAGAAGCAAACATACTTCGTACATGGCAGGCTATTGCTCTTCTGAGTGGTTTGAAGTGTATTTGCTGTACGTGCTCTAAAAAAGCAGGTGAGGATTTAACTGGAAGTGGCTGCTCGTGTCAAACTAGAAATACTGCAAGAGAAACCTTAAAGAGCTCCCTTATACCTGCTTGGGAGAGCTGAATGCACCGATCTGCAAGGGCAAAGACCAAGAGCACCCGTTTGGCCTTCCTCCCCCCTTCCTGCTGAAATCAAGCTATCCAGGGGCCAGCAGAGCCCCACAGATGTGCTCTGCCTTACAAACAAATGAGTGAGGTGCCTTGGGAACAGGCACTGTAATGCAGGAAACAGATTGCATTCTGTTCTGCCACGAGGAAATGGATGGCTGAGCGAACAACTGACATCTTTACTTGCATATATTTCCGATTCTCTCCTTGCACCAGGCCCCTAACATCACCAGCACAAAACTGGTTTCTCCTCTGGAGTGTGGTCCCACCAACTCCCTGATGGAACATTTCAGGAGATGCAGACAGGCCTTCCTTGCCTAAATACTTCTCTTACCCAAGTGGAAACGGGGGTTGGTATTTGGTGAATGTCTGCCACAGATAGATTTAAGGGGTTTGGCCAGAGATAAGAGGGAAAATGATGAATTTCCTGATGTCTGCAGGTGAACCAGAGTGATGTGGATTTATCAGTACATTACACAAAACTGCCAGTTCTTTGGCAACTGCATTGAAAAAAAAAAAAAACAGGAAATAAAAAAAGAGGTTCGAGCAGGGCCAGTGAAAATTTACAGAAAGCTGAAGAGTGTGTCTTTTTGTGACATCTCAGAGTTATACTTTGTAGGGCTTCCTTCTCATGGAAAGTGGAGAAATCTCTCTCATTGGAAGGGCTGGGAAAGGCAAAACCGGGACAAAAAAGTTGCCCTAATTGCTTTTTCTTTCTGGCCTCAAGGATGAACAATACAGATCACAAACAAAGAAGCAACAGATGTTTTAGTGCCCGTTTTGAAAATCAAGAGATTCATTTACCCTAAGAGACTAAATAAGAACTGCAGGCCATATGACTAATGCTTCCACACCATCATCCGGGCTGCGTGTCCCCTCTTATTTTCACAGCTTTGTATTTAAGTACTCACCTCCCCTGTCCTTTTAAAACCAATAAAATAAAACTTACAGATTTTGTTGCCATCTCACTTTCATCCAAGAGCCTCCTGAGACTAAACATCCTGGAAACATCGTGCAATGTCTGAACCTCTGGAAATCTTAAAATTCTTTGTACCTCGAAATGATCTCTTGTTACACTTCAAAGGGGTGGGAAAACAAAGAACAATATGGAATGGGTAATGATTTAAAAGTCAGTAATTATCAAGGGGCCCCTTTGTCCTCAGATTTTTAGTCCAATCTGACTGCATTTCCAATACGAATCTAACTCTCTAGCCCTAGTGGGTGGTCTGTTACTTGCAAAAAAGGCAGAATTATGTCACAGTGAAAAGTGCTTTGTTTTGCAGATTCACCCCAAGCAACCTCTGCCTCTTTGCAGAACTAATTAGAAAGACCTAATTCTCATGCAACCCCTGCACTGTCAATGCTCATATAAGCTCATGCCAACAGGAGACCAAAATAAAGGTTGCAGCAACCTGCCACAGGTCACAATAAATTTGGAGAAATACATATTCCAATTACAATTATGTCCATGTGAGGCACAATCATTAACGGATGGAAAACAATGTCTGAACTGATATTTTCCCTTAACTAGGCAGATAAAAGTGTTTTTAGAGCAACTAAAAGAAGACCAAAGATGGAGCTGACCTTGGTGTCCTACTGTGCTGTAACTACAGGGGGAATGTCAGAGGGCTCACCCAGTGGCACCAGAGCACGGTGCCTGCACCTCCTGCAGCTGGAGGGAGTACAGGCTCAGACCATCACACTCAGGGCTGACTCACCAGGCCATGTTTACACCTCCTGCTCCAAGAACTCATTTTGACAGCATGCAGTGTGTGCTACCACCCGCCACAGAGACAGAACATTCCTGGAAGGGAGTTTCTCTCTGTCTTTTGCAACTGATATAACTTTAAAGGTATTTTTCTGGTTTAGCATCTGCCTTTCTCTTTTTCGTGTTTTTTTTTTTTTCTACTAAGACAGACTTTACAAGTCTCTTGTTTCTTCCCAAGCAACAGCTGTCAGGTTTGATGAGAGGCTCTGCATCTGACAGAACACAGCTATGAAACAAAGACCTTCAGCCAATATTTTGGCCACACACAACCAGAGAAAATCTTCCTCTACCTTTCACAAGAATTTAGGGGATTAAGATTCATTGGGTTTCTACTGCAGTTTTACTGTTAACATGGAACATGGTTCACACTGAGCGGGTCTTTACATGGTTCTTCTGAAGTTGGGGAGAAAATACCCCCTACCCACATCCAAATTTTCAGCACAATTTCCATCTTCTCCATCCACAAATATTAAATACAGTACTCTACATGTCAGGAAATCTGACATGTTTAAGTATATTCTTACATTATTCCTTTCAGGGCAATCATTGCTTTTAAAATAGCATCTTGTTTCTGCTCACTGTATTTAGGCAAGGCGCTTATTTCTGAAGATCTGGTTTTAATTTGCATTTGACTGCCACTGCACAATAGCCATTCATGATGAGCGCATTCAATAAAATTAACAGTCTCATGATGTGCTGCTTCCTGAGATTACTTCCATTCCATTGCATCTGTAGAAAAATACATTTTTAAAAATATTGTCTTTTTCTAACTAGAAGAAATTTAACACCAGTAGTACTGGAATATGAAGACTTATTAAGAAATCAAATTTTTTGTCTGTTTTGTGATGTTTTTCATTGCTAAGAGGTTCTGACATAATGGTTGATTTAGAATCTCATATCTGTGAATGAAAATAAAGGCAGTCCAGAGTCACACTGCTCTAATTATTTCTGCCCTTAATTTGAACTAAGTAAGTATGTTAATTGGTGTTTGATAGTTTCTGTTTTGTAGATACTTTGTCTGAAAAAAATCCAACAACCTACCAACTTAGATCTTGTCCCTATAAAGAATTATGTACATGTATCTTTAAACAGATGGTGTTAAAATGATGCTATTTCTATTTCAAATTAAACATGGTATATATCTTACTTTTTCATGACTTTTAGAAGATAAAGGTTACTCAAAATTTAATTAAAAACAAAGCACAGTATTTTAGAAGATTTTTCACAAGGACACTGCTGTTTCAAATGTCATTACCAGTGAGGAGACTTTACATTACTAAGGAGATCTGTGTAATCTGTAATTACAGTACCTGTGAGGAACTGACACATACAGTAACAAAATAGGAACACCACCTGCATTATTTGAGTGTTGATCTACTCAGATGTCACTGCAAAAGTACTTTCCTAAGTCCATGCACTTTAATATATTAAACAGATGGATAGCAATTCTTTTTCATGGATCTAGTTTCCATGAGTTTCAAAAATTGTGTCCATAACACCTTAAATCAAAACCTCTGAAGTCAATCACAGCCCACCCAATATCTTTGATCAAACCTAGTAGAAGGATGGAAGTTATGGTTTGGGTCTTGGAATCAAGATCATTCCTTGTGAAGCTACTAGTTATGTAAGAAAAATTAAATATAGGTATCTGTAGGCTTTCAGTCCCAAATTACTACTTTTGCAATGTTTAATTGTAGGAATAAGCACATCTGCTATTGCAATAATAATGCAATTGTTTATTTCTCAGGTGGAAAAGACAGGAAATCACTTAGAAGGATGTTAGGAAAAAAAGAAAAAAAAAGCTTAGAGACACCTTAGAAATACCATAAAAATGAGAGCACAAGAGCAAATTTCAAAGGAGTGACTGTGGAATCTGAAGAGAGGGAAGACTCCTGTGTTTCTATTTCCTCCCTGCAAGAAACCCAAAGTTTTCACAGCTTTTGATTTCTTACACCAGGAAACAGAAAGGATTTCAAAAGAAACTTTTGTAAAATAAAGTAAACAGAAAGCAAACCAGGTACTAAAGGGTTAGTGCTTCTATATTTTCCTGAAGATCATTATTACTCATTGACCCACCCAGAACTGGCACAGTTAAGCAGATGTGATATTTGAGCTGTGTTTATTTTATTCAACACACATTTCCAGTGATAACATTTTTAGGAGAAAAATCATCTCCATTGCCTGGTGCTCTCCATCAAGTGCATTCTTTCTGCAGCCTGGCCTGGCACCCCCAGGCACAGCCGTGCTGGAAGGCACTGCCTCATTGCTCACATTTTCTTGAAGTCTGGAGTTTTTGTAGCTGGCCTGAGCAGGACAGAATGAACCCTGGAAAATACTTACACAGATTATACCAAAGGAATGTAGGGCAAGGATTAAATTATAAACCAAAGTGACTTTAAATGAAATAACATAGCAGGTAGTGATGGCTGTTGGATATGGTCATTTAGGATCTGATTTTCAAGGTATGACAGAGGAGTAGCAGGTAGATGTAAGAAGGGACTCCTGGCTTGAATGAAGGCTTGTAATGATATCCCAGGTGGGGTCTACATTCTTCCTCCTTCCATCTTTCTAAACTACTTCTCCTGGACTTGGAGCCTAGAAAATCTGGTCGTCGTAATATATGGTTGGCAACATTTCAGTGTAGGAGTCCACACTGACATCTGAAAGTGATCATTTTACTGCCCACACTGGAGGAATGTTTCCCCACAAGAATAAGGAATTTTATGAGTGTTATAAAAAGTTACTGGCACTACAACATATTATCACTGTGGTATAAATTACTGATGTGCATGTCAGTTAGGGGCCAGCCAGGACAGCAGCCAGAACCATCTCCCTGCTCTCAAAGAGCTTCGTGGACAACTGGCTGTTCCCAACCTTCATTCTCAGCATCACCCAGTGGGTTCCTCCTCAACAGGGACAGATTCAAAGGATCAGATGGGTTTTAGGAGAGGTGGGCAGAGCAGAAAGTTGTTGTATCACATACTGATCATAACACAACTGCAGCAGCAGGCAATGTTCTGAAGACGTTTGTTTGTTGCCACTAAGATTTGGTCTCAATAGAGACCAAAGCTGCAGTTTTGCCATACTCTCAAGCTTGGAGCAAACTAATCACAGCATACTTGAATAAACTTATATATTTAGTTGTCAAAATATAACGTACTTAGATTCTCAAACCATATGTTTCAGCTGCACTTTTTTTCCCCCCCTCAATCACTCTGAAATTTACCTTTATTTTTAGTCTATATTTTCCCGACGTTGTCAGACATTCTGTCACAGGAGATACCAAGTACAAATTGCAAAATACTGCCATCTGTAGTGTCCCTCCTACCCCTAAACCAAACATGGCAGAGCCACCTCCCATGCCAGAAAATGCACACCAGCAGCAGCATGGGTAGGTGCCACCTGGCCCAGGGCTGATCCTTTCCCCTCTGCAGGGACCCTGGAGCTGTGGGCAGGCATGTACCCTGATGCTGGCTCAAAAGCCATTTGCACCAAGCTAGGCTTGCCCAGAGCAAAGAGGAATCCAGCTGAGAGCACAGGCTCAGTCTGGTTCCTACCTGGTCTTTTATGTTGGGGAAAAAGCAGCACCCAAGCCCTGATCCTTTCATCAGGAGTTATGTAACTGAAGTAATATCGAATTCTGGGTGCTGCAACTTAGCACAAACTACATCTGGATGACACATCTTTATCACACCTATAAAGGATGGTGTCAGACAAATGAGAGAGGCTGCAGCTCAAACTGAAGCAATAAATCTGTATGCAGGGCTTGTCATCATTTCCCATTAGTTTGGAAGTTCCAGCCTTGTCAGTGATCCATCAGTGGTTGCAAGAAACATTTTTATTTTCAGGGCTCTATAGCTCTGGGCTGAAATGTCACATTTGCGGTGTCATCAAAACATATAAAATCTGGTTCAGTCATGCAGGAAGGAATATGAAGAAAAATAAAGGACTTTCACAGTCTCAGTATCTTTTCTTTTTAACTTTTTTTATCTGTATCTCTTCAAGTGCATTCCTTAGGCTTAAAAAGCTGCACATTCCAGAAAATCCAAAATGGGGTGAGTTTTCCTCAGCAAGGAATCCAAGCATCAATCATTACAAATAAAAATCTCCATATCTCATCCATGCAGTCTTTACACTAGGCACAAACAGCACCTCTAACGCCTTAATGCATCCATACTGCTCCCCTCACAATACTGTTCACAGCAGGGACCTTCCCTCTGAGTGCTGATCTGGGGAACTGTGCAGCCAAGGGAGACTGGTAGGGGTTTAGCTGAGCAAATCTAGATGTTCATTGCTCCAGGTTTCCTTATAGGAGTAATTCAGGCAAAACATTTCAAACAAATACTTTGACATGAGATGGATCATATCCGGGAAGAACTAACATCTCTTCTCGACTGCACAGACAAGCTGGGCTGTTGAGCAAACGTGGAGATGTCAGTTGTAGAGGATGTTAAAACACAAAAGTGTTGCTCAAACACACCCCAAGCCAGATCTTCAAATGCAAACAGGGTGCAAGCTTCGTTTAAAGAGAGGGCAACTGGATGTGGAAATACTTTCAGATCTGCATTTTCTGAGTTGCTATAGGAACCCCTTGGAAGAGCAGTCAGTGAAACTCAATGTCCCAGTCACTGGACTGTTCTTCCTACCTCCTGACCCTTGAAAGGTCCAGCAAGAATTTCATCTGCTCTTCATTGAGTACAAAGGGCAGCAAGTGCAGCTTCAATGTTTTGGCTTAATATTCTACAGTTCAGAGGCCAACAAACTCTTTGCTAGCACTGATGCATGCTGCAAAACTTAGCACAAAAAGTTGTGGCATGAATAAAAATTCCTTCATGATCCAAAAGAAAATAGAAGAGAAATAAATAGAAGCCTAGATATCAAGTAGTAAGAGTATGACTTGCACTCCAGTAAAGATAGGGATGAAACATGTGCAGCAAAAATGTTTAAGTGAAAAGCAGCTCTTTGAGAAGTAACACCAGTAAAGAGCCATTGCATTGATTAATTGCCTTTGTACAGTTGATCACTGTATTTAATCCAGTAAATCCCTGAGTGTTTTGACATGTCATTAGGGAAGACAGAGGGAGGCAAATATGTGTAAAACATTAAAAAAAAAAAAAAAGAAAAGAAAAGAAAAGAAAAAGATACCTAGGAAAAAATGTGACAGCTTGCTTTTTGGAGTCTGCCTTCCAGGAACAGTCTTCTGTAACCACTTGAAATTTGCTGCTCTGCTAAATATTCTTGCCAGTACATTTGTTTTCTGCTGGATAGTTGATAGTTGCAGGAAGCAAACTTAAAACTTTCTTTTTTTCTTAAGTGGAAGAATATTTATGGCTTTTTTTTTATTATTCTAGAAAGTATTTACTGAGTCCTAACTTTCCTCAAGAGAAAGCCAAAGAATGAGGTAAAATATGTAAATCTAGTTCTGGGATATACAAAATTTTCAAATTGAGGGAAGTAAAAAGCTAATCAACAGTCTGCAGACTGTGAAGAGTGAAAATATACAATAAAGAAATACACTATATACTGAAGTTGTGCTTTTGTTCCCTCGGGTATGGACTTTACCACAATAAAGCACTAAGGCTCTGCAATTCTTTTTATACATTTTTTTACTGGAAATTCTTCTATCATTCCTCAGGTTTTATGTTCACAGGATATAGTTGGGTTTGATGTTTGTGTGGTTAACTGTGAAATACATGATTTAAAGTGAAATCACGTACTTCGATAAGTGTAACAGTGCTTGTTTATTAAAATAAGTAATCAGGCTTAATAACACCTTTTTAAGGAGCTTGTTCCCTCCACGCTGCCTTCAGGGATTGCATGAAACTTTTGTACTGAATTATTTGCACACAACACCCCATTTCATCCCTCCCACCTGACCATTCCCATGCTGTTCTTTCATTCCTGTACATTTGAATGCTAAGGAGAAATGCACAAAAGAAAATGAGGCAGAAAATTCCCTGTTAGACAGATATCATATCACCGGTGGGGTTTCAGGGCAGGACTGTCATTGTCAGACACAGACTGCAAGGACTCCCAGCTGAATCCTGCACATTCCATGTGGATGGCTGCAGTGAGGAGCATCCAGCCTGTCCAGGTACACACCTTCATGTCATGGGCTATGACTGCAGTCATAAATGGGCCTGTCTGAACCTCACTGAGCAACAGCTCTGACCCCAAAGGTTAGAAGTCACCCTCAGCTTCCCTCATGCCAAACTCTGAAGTGGCAGAGCTGACAGCACCGGGTCACTTTGCTCTGAGGATGCTGAATTCTGCCTATTCACCTCACACTGGCACCTGCTCCCAAGAGCAAAGGTCAGAAACAGGAATGGTGCTTGTGCTCTATTTTCTTGTGCTACATTAGATTATTCCCTGGATGATTTGCTTCCTTTGCCCACGCCTCCTTTACCCTGCTAACACTTTGTCTAACTCTTGGCAGATTTTCAATGTAAATATTTCTGCTCCTTGAAGGAATTTATCTAAAGTCCAATTGCTTTGCCAAGAAGGAACACGTGAAGTTGTCACAGCTCCTTGGTGACAGTTTAGGAGGACTCAACACTGTAGTCACAGGACCAAGAAAGGGAACATTCTGATCCCCTCTCTAAGTGTGCTCTACCATTCATAAAGCAATTTGAATTTAATAGCTAAAGTTTCAAAGCTTTGCTATGGCAGTCTGAAATAATAGTCTGAAATTATAAATGCATTTTTACTGCAGTGTTCAACAGGTTTTAGTAGTCATACTTTGGAAAATTTTAGCCATTTTGGAAGCAAAAAAATGTACAATAACACACTGGGGTCACTGAGAATGTGTGTGCGGGAGACGTCCTGTCAGTACAAACTGGCAGCATTTTATTCACTTCAGTGAACTCTTGCTGACTGACTCCATATGAAAACCTCTTCCCACAAAACACTCAGCCCATTTCTATAATGATGTTTTCTCCTCAGTGTGAGCAAGGGCAAACAAGAACATTTGACAGGAAAATGGATCATGTCAATACATATGGTTTTCATGTATGAAAATAAATGGAAATCAGGACTTTGACACTGACATAAATCCAGGGGGAAAGTTTTGAATCACAACACAACTATTGCATAGAAAGTCAAACTGAGAAAGCAGATATTAGAGCAATTCAATACTGTTCTATCTTTTTAATTAATAGCACTACATTGCAAGACTGACTTTCTTGATATAGAAAAATAAATCCAGTTCTGAGGGCCTTTAAGTAATACTCCTGAAAGAAGAATTATCATGTCTGCCATATGCAAAACTCAAGAAAACTTATTTTTAGGTTGAGGGGAGAAAAAAATGCAAACAAAGAGACAAAAAAGCTTTCCCCCAATTCTGAAATTCCAAAACTTGTTGAGGGCAGAACTGTCATCCCTAATAACAAATGGGAACCAGTAAGATTTCATCAGTATAGCTGAATAATTACAGACATCACTCAGGAAAATGAAATTCCCTGGTGTGTCTGGTACTTTCTCCAAATTTATTCTTTTGCTGCCTATTCAAGCTGTATTTGATATCAATTATCATAGCAGACAGAAACAAGGCATGAAGAATACAGACAGCAGTGTTCCTGAAGCTATTGCTGTTGAAATTATTTAAAGTATCTTTAGGAAAATAAAAAGTCTACTGCAAAAATTGCTGACAAAGAGCAGCAAAACTCACAGTTTAACATGAACCAACCACAAGTGTCACAGGGTATTTTTCTCCCTCTAACTTTATTAATTAGACATCTCCTCAAGCAATCAGTTCGTGCATTCCCTACCTTATAGGCACAGAGACTAGGGAAGGAAAAAGTGTTCACTGTGCTTGGGTGCACTTTAAAGATGTTAGCTCTTGTGGAATTGTACCAATCCATAATGCACACCACTCCAACCTCCCCAGTGCAGGGGGACAAAGTGCCTTGATCTTTACACACTCCCTTCCCTTCCTCCTGTTATCCACTGCAAGAGTCCTGAGGTAGCTCACAGCAAAATCTCCAAACTTTTGGCAATATCACCAATTACTACATTGAACAAAGATGTTTAGCCAAACTATACAGGATTCATTTATTTCACAGTTCTTTGGCTGGCATGAATGCAAAATAATGAAGCTAATGATTAAATTGGACTAAAAGCTTGTGACTACACATTTTCCACCAGCATCTAGGGATTAATTCCACCCTAAATCATTACATGATCTGTCAAGGCACATTTAATCAACCTAACCCTGTAAAGTCTTCCTACAGTGCACTGTATGTAAATTAAACACAAGTGGTTTAATTTTAGGATGGATTGTTATATCTTCCTTCTATCAAAGCACTCAGGCTTAGTTAAAGTCCTTCTTTATGTGGGACAGCACTCCAGCTCTAGCCTATTCTCCAGCAATATAGTGTTTAACATTACTCATACATACACATATATAAATAGCAGACTATAAAATTACTAAATTAGGATATAGATATAGATATGAAAAGCAAAAAATATAAAAATAATTTACCAGCTGATCAGATTAGACTTGGTCTAACTAAACATGAGAATTAAATTATTATTAAAAATACGTATCTATTTCTGATTTCTCTGAAATCAACCCATAGATTTTTAACTAAAAGTACTTGTGCCTCTGAGACATTAGTTTCTGCACTTATCTTTATACAAACCATATTCTATAGCCCCTTGCATTTGAAATATGCATGAAACATTTCCACTTAACCCTAGAAGAATAAATAAAAGCAAAACTTTAAAATCCAGTGATCTGAGAAAAATAATTTTCAAAGAAAAAAGCATTTATAAAATTAAAAACCAGGAAAAAAAAAGAAATTAAAACGAAAATTGCGAGGATTTTTTTTAAGAACAAGCTAATATTCTGAATTAGAACTTTAAACTTACCCAACTTTTTAATAGCAACTTAATTAAATGTGTCTCTATTTAATGTTAGTAATTCATGGGAATTTTTCTATTTCTGACTGTCACATCTTCTGTCTCTCCTCATTTAGCACTACCTATTACCCAACCTTAGCAAAGCCCTGGGCTCTGTGATGGTTCAAACCACCCGAGTAACCCCTGCAGAACCTGTGGCTGCACCCTTTGCTGCCTCCCCTAAGCCGTGATGCTGCAGTTGTCAAACTGAACGTGCGTGCTGTCACATGAGCCCTGCCTTCCTCTAGAGTGCACTTTCCCCTTTTCAAGGCATATGTTAGTCATTAAATGATAGCTTGAACAGATCACGATCAGTGAAATTTATGGCGAGTTGCTGCAGAGGAGGACGGTATGCAGAGCTGGCTCCGGGGTGAGTCACTGAAACGCAGTTCCTCTTGGCTGGCCCTGTCCTGATAGGAATCTTGTTGCTGAGCCAGCCTGTGTTGCCTCTTAAATTGGGAAGGACTGTTCTTTTTTTTTTTTTTTTTTTTTAAAAAAAAAAGGGAAAATCCCTCCTTAGCAGCTGCATATTTCCTGCTAGAACAACTCCAAGTTTCTATTACTAGCTGTTAATGTCATTATCTGCCAGAGGGAGTGGAGTTCGACTGCCTGGGGGAACAGGCGGTGGGGAGGGGAACAAGAAAACCCAGAAATTTGCCATCCATCGACTTCACTCAAGGACGACTCCTCTGCCATTTCTGAGCTAAAATTAACACCACTTGTAAGCCAAAGCTTTTATTTATGTTGTGTGAACCAAGTGCAAGCAGGATGGGTGATGTTCTTGTAACACAGCCCATACTTAGCCTGAGCGCTGCTCTGTGATTAGTTCAGCCAGAGCTGCCAAACACCACCCGGTGCCTTTGGGTTTGCCTTGGGGAAATTCCACTGGGGAAAGGCAAAGGAGATCCCACTCACCACTGCTGAGCAGGTGCTTTGTTTTCTCATTGCTGGTTAAATGCAACAGCTCAGGAGCTTAATAAAAAGGGTCCAATTAATTCCAAGAATCTGTGCAATTATTTCTGTGCTAATGCTGCTAATCACCAGCAGCAGGGCAATAATGTTTGCCTCTATTAGACTGTATAACTGTTATTTCTCCCTCAGACTTCCCCATTTTACTATTATGGTTGTGGTGATTCTACTGTTAATGCAGAACATAGTCTAGTTTTCCCACTCAGTGCTCTAAGGTAATATTCAGAGTGTTTGCCTACAGAAATTGTGACTACTTAAAGGGAGCAGGGGGGAGGAAATCAATTTATATAAAGTGGACTTGTAGAGTTTTCAAATCCTTCTCTTCTAAACCATAAATTAATTCCATTTGGAAACTGCCCACTATTTCTTTATCAGCAGAATAGCAAAGTTGAAGCCAGCTTTTCAACCCTCATGATCATAAACTAAACTTTCTGAGTTCTACAAAACCATAGTGAACTCCCTTACATTCATCATTCATGTCTAATGTGTGTAACATGCCAGTTCCAGTCCAATCCCTCTTAACTACAACCAATGAGGAGAAGTTCCACGTTCAAAAAGCGTAAATGTTCTATGATATAGAAATACATACAAATGAATAAATTTCCTGTTACTATCCATATCCTTCTAATTCTCTTTTGGACACACACACCAAAAAAAATAAACAAACAAAAAGTGTTTCAAGGGATTAAAAGAAATAGCCTATGGTCTTTCCTCATGATCTAACCAAGAGTATGTGCAATGGACCCCATTCTTTTCAAAACACGTTCCATCTTCACAGTGGTTAGCCTTTCATTACCTGCTCATTTTCATCAGATTTTTGCATATGTTTCTAAGGGAGCAGAATATAAATCAGAAAAGCAAAAACAGATTTAGCATATTTACAATTTTCTTAGTGAAGCATCATTCACTTATATGCTTTTAAATATTGGTCATTCGTGCCACATAAATCATTTCTGCAAGCTTCAGAGGTTTCACAGAGACATGGGAAGACGTGCCAGAAGTCATGGGGAACTTCAATAAAAGCATGTGATAATGTCTTGGATTGGTGAGCAAGAAATGTAAACCCACAACCTAAAAGGCAAAAGAGCATGAGCAAAGAGCTCACACTCTGCAGAATTAATAAAAGTAGCCCAGCTCTCTCCACAAGGAGCACTAACCTTTTGAAATCACCACCTGTGCAAGAAAACCTAGCAACTGTTCCACCAAAGTGCCTCAAGGAGAACGTACAGCAGGTTAGTCACATCCCATACTTCTGAAAGTAATAAAAGCCAAATTAAACAGGGTTGCAGATGGCACCTCAGCAGTGAGGCAACAAGAAGTAATAACTAGTGAGAAGTTTTATAGTGAACTCTCTACTTGTTAGGCAAAGTGCTGAAAGAACTTTGAATTTTCAGAAAATACTTGTACACAGAGCCTTTGCTCTATTCCTCATAAATACAGGCCCTGCTATGACTTGCCCTGTGCAACAAGTGGTGTTCAGGATTACCTGCCTTTCTGAGATACACATAAGATGTTCAACAAAGAAAACTGACTTAAGAGGAGTTCTTGGCACTCAGGTACATGGTCTGCTCTGATTTAATTGCCATATGTGAGAACACAGTAGAAAAAAATAAGTACCTTAGGAAAATTTAGATCTAAAAATCTTGCCAGTGTAAGACTTTCATTATGAATGCAGACAATGTGTAATGGGACACGGCTGAAATGGAAAGGATCAAACCAACCAAGCAAGGAAACCAGACAAGAACATCTCCCTTAAGTTTCCCTCCACCACAGTAACTTACTTGGATCCTAACTATACTGTCCTGGAAGACAAACCAAAATGAAGCTGCCTAGAGGTAGAGCAATACATCCAGAAGATCTGAAAAGTCCTTTCTCCTTTTGCTTTTTTATGAATTGTTCAAGATGTAACTCATGGAGAGTCAACAATGCATTTGCATTAGATTTTTTTGCTCACTAAAAAACCACTGGCTGCCAGTACAATCAGCAGACAAACTATCTGAAATAACTCTTCTTTTTTAGTCTTTGGATTTGATTCTATTTTCTCTTCAAATTGTTACAAATAATGAAGAATGGACCGTACCAGTCTGAAAGCAACATTAGATCACCATTAGAGTGTGGACTGAAAGCCTGGCCCCATGGGAGTCAACAGTTCTATCACAGGTCATAATTAAATCAGAATTTTACTCTTTATATTTTATGGGTCTTATTACAAAACAGTTTGGAAAACATACTCTCTCTCCAAACATCTGACTCTAGTGACTTTGAAATTCTCAATCAGCAAAACTACTTCTGACCTTTTGAAAAAACAAAACAAAACAAACAAAAAGATGATTTGGGCATTTGGAATGTAGAAATTTCAAATGTTACAGCTTACTTCTGCCACTTAGAAACAGCAGGAGAGTTTTTACAATATCCATACTCATGGGGATTAGGGAGTGGTGATGTGTTATTCTTACTTTTCTGTCTATAATTTTATACATCAAAGTTATTAACATCTAAATATTGCCCACTTCATCTCTGCAGCAAGTTTTTATCTTAACATTTAAACATGTGTCTATCTGTATTAACACTGTGCCGAGAAATACAATGGTTTATAGCAGAAACCCCTGAGAGTTCAATAAATGTAGTGCAATGACATGGATGGAACTCCTGCAACAATCCATCCCCCCATGCAAGGATTCTTTGAGAATGTAGTCACTGATGAGGAACTTAAATGAGAACTAAACTGAATTTACGAATCATGCTCTTGGCTGCGACAGAATATCGCTGGAACAGATTTGATCATGTCAAATACAAACCTCAGAATTTTCTATTCTCCTTCTGTGACAAGTGTTCAATCAAAGAGTAAGGCAAGACAAGATGCCACAGTTCTGCAAAACAGGATAACTGGAGTGTGCAGTTTTGGGTGTATAAGTGAGCAAGATTTTTCAATTTTACTGGTTGGTATTGACTGACCTCCAACTGCTGATGCATTGTCACTCGCAAGCAGGAATTTGAAAGACAAAAAGCAGATGCTTTTTGCCATAGATTGGTAACAGTTGGTTCCACTCACCAGTGGTTATTTTCTTTAGGCAAGACGTAATTTTATGGCTACTAAGCTGATGCTTGCATATAAAAATACCCACATACTCAAAGAATAAAGGTCAACAACTAAACTTGAAATCTGTGGGAGAAAAGAGTCCATGGCCAGTGGTGATAGAAATGACACATCTGAGCAGCTAACTGTGGAACCTCAATGAAGAGGAGAAACGACATGTCTTAAACATCTGAAATGTTCTCTGAAGCTGTGAACTGTTCCTGTTTTACCCCAGGATATAGATGTTTAACAGTTCTACACTTACACTGTCCTCTTGGAATGTTTTATTACTTCTCTCCTCCCCAGTCCCTCACTGACTGTGCCCCTTTTCCCTCTCGCTCTTGGCCAGTTTTTGCTGCAGTCCAGAGGCATTTCCCACCTTTATCCGCATATCCCATCCCACCTGGCCCCCTTCAGCCCATTCCATCTCTCCTATTTGCACGCTCTTCTCCCACAGGCTATAAATTGTGCCACCACCCTCAACAAACCAACATTGTTCGTCGCTCCCTGAACAGTGTCCGGGCCTTTATTCGCCCACTCAGCCACACAAATGGCGCCCAACTCTCCTCCCCCCGCCATTTTCTTTATTGTTACCACGTGAGGGGAGCTTTGTTCAAAATGGCAGAGATCTGAGGGGTAATGACCACCCATCAAATGGCAGCGCCCATGCGGCACCCACTCAAAATGGCGGCACCCATGCGCCACCCACACAAAATGGAAGTGTCCATGCACCGATCACACAAAATGGCGGCATCCATGCGCCACCCACACAAAATGGAAGTGTCTATGTACCGATCACACAAAATGGCGGCACCCATGCGCCACCCACACAAAATGGAAGTGTCTATGTACCGATCACACAAAATGGCGGCACCCATGCGCCAACCACACAAAATGGCAGTGTCCATGCACCGATCACACAAAATGGTGGCACCCATATACCCACCAGGTCACAAAATGGCCGCACTCTACCCAGCCCACAAAATGGCATTGGTCTTTCACCACATACCGAGCCCTTAATGGAACCTCACCCTTCGGATCCAAGGTACAGGTGGGCTGGAACAAGGGAGGTGGCAGTGGCTGCAGGGGATGTGGAGATGTTAAAAGCCTTCCTAGTAATGTATGAGCCCAACCGCCCACCCTGCTGGGAAGCGAACCCGTATCCCAGTTTAAAGAAGGCAGTTACAGACTATGGATTGGGGGCCCCATTCACTATGGGCTTATTAGACTCATTGTTTGGTTCTTATGTTTTAATACCACATGACTGTTCTGCTATTGCCAGAATGCTCTTATCTAAAATGCAGTTCACTCTTGGAAGCTGAATGGAAAATGTTGGCAAAAAAAAGGTGGGAAATGCCTCTGGACTGCAGCAAAAACCGGCCAAGAGGGAGAGGGAAAAGGGGCACAGACAGTGAGGGGAGCGGGGAGGGGTAAAACAGGAACAGTCCACAGCATCAGAGAACATTTCAGATGTTAAAGACATGTCTTTTCTCCTTCTCCTGTGCACTGAGGTCCCATGATCAATCACTCAGATGTGTCATTTCTATCACCACTGGCCATGGACTCTCTTCTCCCACAGAAATTGAAAGCAAACTTTACTTGCATGTGTCCAAAAACATTCAGTCACCCTCGTGATGCCCTCACTCTTGTTGCAATATCCACCTCAAAGGCAAAGGACTCATTTACAAAGAAATATGAGGACTCGTTTCATGACAATGAGTGATAACACAGGGAAAGGATCACGTTTCCAAAGGTTTAAGCCTATTCTGACATGGAAATGAAACCTTCTATGACTTACACTTCATTACAAAGCAGTCCTGATTCTTACAGCAGCCAATCTTCAGTGTGCCTAGTGAAAATCTGTGTTTTTTGTTACTGCATCTTTCTAGGCTTTTAGAATGGACTCCCATGAGAAAATAAGTCTTGGGGTGTTCCTGTTAGTAACATTAACAATACAAAACTACTGCTGTATTGTTAAGAGATAATGTATTTCATAATAATGACTCCTAGTGTTTTAAGGTTGCCCAGGAGTAAGAAAATCATCCAAAATTACATTCATTTCTCATGTGAACTCAATGTCTTTCCTCTGTTCTTTATAGCAAGGACTTAACTTGTGTAACAAAGTGCCAAACTGCGCATTGATTTTTAAATTACAGGCTTTGTTATTATTTCTTTCTTTTTGCTTAGTTGTGGTACCTTCTGCAAGAGTCACAGTTTTAATTGTATTTTAGTCAAGTTCTTTCTTGTCAAAGCCCTTCCAGTGAAAAATTATACCTCTGTCCTGCAGGTGTGGGCCAAGAGTCATCGTTTCTCCTCAATCAATATATGAATTAGTCAACACTTAACTTGCCATAAAAATAAACTGGCACCACATTGATTTACCTCTCTCATGGCAGCACTAATATCTGTGTACAAATGGGAAATGGTTCTTCCCTTATTTTCTTATCAGTGATGATGTTATACAAACCTCAGGATATTGCACGGCCGGGAAAAAGACAGAAAAAGGATGACGTTCAGGTACATTTTAGAGGCAAAAGCCCCACTACCTCATTAAAAGCTCAGTGAAAATGTCCCTTAATCTCATCTCTCACTCCCTGAACTGTGAGAGGACTACCAGCACCTTGCTGTAAAAGCAGCAAAGTTTAGAGAAGGTCTATCTTTTCCTGGCATTTCACCACCTCCCAAGGAGAACCCTTTGAGAGCACTTCCCAGCCGTGCAGGCAGCACTAACTGTGATGAATGCTGATCTTTCATATGACTCCTGATTCTGGAGGTTTTAGAAAGTCATGTAACAGAATATGAGATAGGATTAAGAGGCAGGGCTGATAAAGCTGCATTGATGAAGGGCTCCAGAGAGGAGCACAGAGGGAAGCAGGTCACAGTGGGGTTCTGATGGGGAGCATTCACGGCAGAAGGCAAAAGAGCAGAAGCAACTCCTCAAAAATGAGGAGAGAAGCAGCTGTTTGAATGATTCAGTGCAATAATATGGTAGGAAAGATTAACACTTCATGGTCAGGCAGGCAATTCCCCAAGCACCCAGTTTGTTAAAAATGAACCACGTGGAGCAAGGGACTGAGATGGAACAATGTTAAATTAGTCCTAACGTGGACGTATCTTAGTCAAACATGCATTCTGCCCAGAATCAAACAAATCTTTAAAGTGGCATTTCCCCAACTATATTTGGGGAAAACCAGCTGCATTAAGAATTCCCAATTTGCATCTAATCTTCATGTGAGGCCTCTCGCTCTCATGGGTTGTATCAGCCAGGAGCTTATAGCTCTCCAAAACTGCAGCCGCACATGTTCCTCTTCTGCAAAGAGGAAAGGGCAAATAAAGCCCTGGAGAAAATTCGAAGTGGTTGAAACTCGTGTATAAAATTAATGTACAAAAAGTTTTCTTCTAGATGTAAGGCAATTTTCCCTCTAGTGCCAGTCAACAGTAAGGGATCAACAGAGCAGCAAGCTCTGCTGCATTATGCAGGGTATGATGCTCCCTCCCCTTTTGTCTCCTCACCTTAGCCAGTTCTTTGCCCTCTCTGCACCAAACATGCCTGGATATACACCAAGCTGCTGTTTCTATAAGCTGAAAGACAGTCAGCTGCTTTGTCACAAAACACAAAAATTTGTAGCTACTTTGTCCCCAGGAGTGTCAAAAAGTGGCTTCAGCGCAGTCAAAAGTCAAGGTCTATGCTACATAATCATGTTGGTTTAGCAAAATATTGGTGCAGTTTGACACAATTTCTTCCTCTGTTGCCTCTTCTGACTTTTTCCAGAGCATGGTGTGTTGCATTTCAGCCTTGACATTCATCACTTCTAAATTTCTACCCTGTGCTGTAATTTCTTGGATCACAGAAGTGAAATGTTAGTTCTTCTCTAGTTGCTCTTGCTTTGAAAAAACATCTTGCTAGAAACAGAAATTTTTTTCAGATAATCATTTTACAAAATGTACTGTTGCCTCATTAACAAACATCTGGATAGGTCAAGACTAAGCTGTCCCCAGCTACAAACTACCATCAGTCTTCACCTTCTCCCACACACAGCAAAGGTGTTAGTTGAGTTCTGTTCTTTTTTTTTTTTGATGGAGAGAGCAATTTATCCAAGCTGGTGAAGAGCAGAGCATCATCACTTTTTAAACCAGCCAAAAAATGTCTGTGTGTCTCTGGAATGTTCCTGAATAATAACTTATTATTGTAACTCAGTGTACCAACTTTTACCTCTTTGAAGACTTAATTCAGACAAAGTTTTGCTAACAAAGAGAAATACATATATTCAGTGTTCACAATAAATGTCCTGCAACTGCAGCCAATACCAGCTGTCAATGAACATGATTTTCTTGAACTACTGCCTTTGCCAGTTTTTCATTTAAGCTCTAGAAAGAAAACAATATGCATACACAGAACAAGCTCTCCTCACTCTCTTCACAGGTGTGTGCTGACTGGCAAGACTGCTTTATGATAAATATTGAAACAACAGTATGAAATATTTAATGAGATTAAAAATCATACTGTTAATAAAACAGGTTAACAAAATGAAAATATATCTGCAACTACAGTGTCACGAAGTGCTACTGGTTCTCTCTCGTCTTCACCTTGCACCATAAGCAGTGCAAAGGAAGGGACAGCCATTGAAAAGCTCCATTAATGTAATTCTTCAATATGTAAAAAGTCTCAAGCAAAAATGCCTTCAATGATGCCCAAATATCACAGGAAAAGCTCTCATATCTACTGAGAAGGAAAGTGAGAATTGCGTTTCACCCCCAGCTATGCCATTGTGCTATAAAAGCAGACACTGTGCATAGGAAGAATGGGTAAGTTTTTCTCAGAATGGCAGAGAGAATAAAATACTCGCTCACTTTATATTCTTATGCAAAGAAGTCAGTTGTAAATCCTTGATGATAAAGACTTCTTGGAAAACAATCTTTCTAAAGCTGTTAATATTTTCATAAGACAATAGTAAGTCAAACTGTTTTGGGAGACTTTGCAACAAACTAAACTTCTGTTAGAAGAGTAGTGATTAAAACACTCTAATTAATAAAACATACATATCTATCCTATCCACAGAGTCTTTTCTTCATAAGAAGAATTTAAACAAGTAATATTTTAATCCTGAAAAAAAAAATTGTGATAACTTATTCATTCTGAATCACAAGAAATTCCATTTTAAGTCAGAAAACCATTTTCTACTAGTGGAGGCTAAACCTAAATTTTCTGCCTGCTCTGTTGGTAGAAATAAAGTGAACTAGCAATACTGATCCCATGAGAATCCAACTGTGAGCCTGGACATTGAGGCCTAATGGCTGTAATTACAGATGTCCTTTTCTTATCCTCTCTGATGGAGATGAATCTGCAGTCTAGTCTCCCTAGTCCTTGTACACGTAAATTAACAATTAACATCTTGTGTATTAACTACGAGGTGACTTCTCAGCTCCTGTGCTCCTCCAGTCTGTCCCCCAGGCTGGGCACCCAGTGCCCTCTGCCCCAAGGTGCTCTCCAGAAAAGGAAGCATTAACATGTCATTTATAAATATTCCCTGTATTCTCTACCTAATTATTAGATATTAGTCTCAGTTTGGATTGCCTCATGTTTCAAAACGAGAGAGAAACTTAATCATCTCACAAGCTCCTAAGAGCGATGCAAGAAATGCAGACAATTTCAGAGAAACCCAGAGAATCCTTGCTGAAGAGATTTAGCTAACCATGAGTTAAGCAGTGGAATGATAAATGCTCTGTGCAGTTTTGTTTCAAGAGGTGATACTCAGTTCACAGACATTTTCTTTGTAACTATTTCCTAAAATAGACATGGTTTATTTTACTCCCCCCACTTTCTTTTTTTTCCTGTGGTTTAGTGATGGGCATTTTCCTATATACAGAAGAAGAAACATAATTAATAAGTCAGACTCAAATTTTAATAAAGAAAAACTAGTTGTTTGGTCTTGGTATTAATTTTTTTTCTAATGAGACTTTCCTCTGTTAAACTGATAACATTATCTGGAACAAAAAACAAGTATGAATGAATTGGTATCCACTCCAAATGTTTCTCCCCTTACTGTAGCATTTTAATGGATAAAACAGGTTTGTAAGCCAGATTTTACGCTCTCAGTTTAATCATACTATTCAATCATAAACTTAGATAGAGAACTTGACTGTTACTCTTTAAACCACATACTTTGGCACAGTGAACTTGCAGCCATAATTGCTTTTATATTTAAATTTTAATTCTACTTTTATTTCATGAGTGGTCATACTCAGCCAAATGAAACCACTTCAGAGTGAAATAATATGTAGTGTGATAGAAAGGATCTCTGCTGGTATCATATGAAAGCTTCCAGAGTCATGCAGTCATTTCCCAATCTGCTTAAGTAAATTCCCTTGAATTTACTTCTGTAAGTTTGCTTAAGTAATTTACTTTCAAAAGTAAATTGTCTAAATTTATATTGCTCAAAATTATTCCATGGAATCCACTGGAAACATGGCAGTGTAAAAGAGAACAGATTTAACCCACTTCTGCCACACTCACACATAACTGGAAAAATCTGTTCATCCATTCCTTGATATGAAACTTACCCATTAATTAAGAGCCAGAAGAGAAATTATATTCTCAAAGCCATAGGTGTCAGAGGCAAGCAGTTTTCTCATCAAATTCAATGTATATCCCACTTCAAGAGAGCTGCACACATTCTACTCAACTCCTTTACACTACACTTCTTCCCAACAGACAATTATTCCATGTATTTCTATCTACACTATAACTCTTATAACACATAGCTCTTATCCCAGCACAGTTTATTGGACAGAATTCAAGATCATGCTCTCTGCACTTTTAGAAATACTTCCCCTCTTAAAATTCTCATAACTTTAAATATAAGTGTATTTACGGACTGATTTCAAACAGCACTGAGCTAATTTTTCAATGTTATTACAATAGGATGTTTGCCCAAATTCTGTGAGGATTTTAAAAATAAATAAGTAAACAAATAAACTAAGAATAAATAAATAAAACCACACACCAAACCAAAATCAAATTCATACATACACACCAAAAAATGAAAAAACCAAACCACCACAAACCAACCCCAGGTCACCCCTGAACAGGTATTATTAGCATGAGTAGTACAACCTCAACATTCCAGAAAATGGAATCAAGTATAGAAATATTATGGTAGGTAATAGATGGCTGCCTGTGAACGCATTGCCAGTTAGCCACAAGAGCTCTGTAAAAGAAAGCAACCACTCCTCTAAGACACAATACAAAGCACAAACTGGTCTAGGTAGAGTCTGAAACTCCCAATCAACCTTATCTGCTATACAGAGGATTTGTTAGACATGCTTACACTACATTCTCAGGGCTTCTGCTGACCAAAGCAGAGAAAGAGATGGCTGATAAATGTAACATTTCTAGCTGATCCCAGACATCTTCACAGTGAAAAGAAAAACCACCACAGGTTTGTTTAACAGCCTCTAGTAAATCATGGTAACTACAGCATGAGGAAGTACCTGGATAAATAAAGCAAAGTGTATTTTGTAAATGGTCTACTCAAAGTACAGACCTGTAAGAGGCCATTAGGGACTTTAAGGGGTCCTTAGTTTGAAAAACTGTCAGCAAAACAACACACTTCACTTCTATACTTTAGAGATTTTTCATACGTTTCCTGTGTCTTACTCCACCTTCATCAGAAGCCCAACAGGAAGAAAATAAACTGGCTTGAAAACAGCCATTGAAAGCAAAATATGACCCAATATTTAGAAGAACATCTAAGAGATGTTTTCTGGAAAACATTTAAGAATTGAAATCTTTCCTTTCTGTTTCCATTCAATGCTGTAAGTGGGTCATAGATTCTGCATTTATTTTGCCAACACTTCAGAATTTGAACTCAACTCTACTTCATTCTGCTGACAAGACAAAGGGACACCCCTTTCTCCAAGAGCAAACAAAGCCAGCTGTTATTCCAGTTTCTTGCTGAAATATGCTAACTCGGTGAAATTGAAACACCTTACTGAAATTGATCAGTTTTATCCAAACTTTTCTCCAGATTTTCTCAGATTCTCGTATTTTTTGCCTCTTATTTCTCAGATTCAGAAAGCTCTGCTCTCTAGGAAGGGCACTTTAGACCTGAACAGGGATTTGAAACTCTTCCACTCCTACCCAGGAGATGCTCTGCCCATTGTACTTGTACCTGCCCTTGGAGGAGTTCCTTATCTGAGTTTATCCTTTCCAAACCCTTCATTTATCTCTGTGTGGATTAAGACCAAAAGCAAAAACCACAAGTGAATTCTTGTTTTTGACCATTCTAATGAAAATGCAGCAATTTATCCTACTCTGTTGCAGACTGCACAGACCTAAAGCTGTACATGTCACCTCTTACCATGATGGACACAGAAGTTCATAATGGTTGGAAAAACATTATATTGTAGTCGCAAATGCCACCTAAATTGCTACTAAAAATGCCTGTGAAAATGATGAGAGAAATACAAATACATCATCAGAGGCGCCAAAGTTTTGAACAGCTCTGACTGTGACCTAAACTTGTAGTTTCCATTTCACTTACCAATTTGTGGGTGAGCTGGATGGTAATGAGAGGAGATCCTGACAGATTGTGGGACAACTTGGGTGGAGGTTCCACTTTGATAGAGATGAGAGAACTGGTTGCTGAGATCATATAACCTTTATAGGCAGCAGCTTCAACAATCCTTGGAAAGAAGCAAATACATTAAGGAAGAAGAACAACAATTTTTTTTAAGTTCATCCACAACAAAGGAACACAGGACCTCCTTTTTCCATTCAAGGCAGTTAATTCTTATAGAGGGGCAAGATTTGGCCCCAGAAGATCCTACAGGACTAGAAGGCATAGCTGCAAAGTATAGGGAACAGCTCTGGACACCTGGAGACTTGAATCACAAGTAACCCTTCACTCGGCTCCCCTTTGGCAAAGGGTTACTGACCTTGCTGACAGTGCTTTAGATAATTAGAGACAATCCTATGAAGGGATCTAAAAACACCCACAGCAAAGCAACCTAAGTGAGGAGGAGACCTGGGGGGAGGTTTCAGGCTGCCTGATAAAACAGATCTATCAGTGTGTAAGACATACATATAAAATGCACATGAACATATACATAGGAATATGTTTAGAAGTAATTTATATCTTTACTTTGAGAAATTGATTATGTCCAGTTAGTTTTGTTGGAGAGTAAGTCAAATCACAAAACAAAGAGCTGAACTTGAGCAAATATCCAGTTGGTCCACGTAATTCATTTATTCTAATCTGAAGTAATTTTGCATTACATAAGAAGCCTTTTATTTCTGCTTTCAGCTAAAACTTATGACTTTGGCATTTTCACACATTTAGGAGTAACTGAGATCCATTTGGCTGCAGGGTAAAATGTTTTACACTATCAGTAACAAACTGTGCAGGAGTAAAATGATCTCTGTCATTTACCTCTTGAGCATGTGAATTAATGCTGTTTACTATGAGAAATGTGAGCCACAGTAAATTAACCACCAACATGAGCTTCCAAACAGAGCCCACCACTGGAAAAAACTGGTTTGCAAAGCACATTAAAAGCCACTTTATTTACATTCACTACCTGTTTGCAATGCTTTATTATTTTTCTTTCAGGAAAACAAGAGAAAAAGTCATGTCAGACATTTAAAAAACTTCCCCGAGTTCCTTGGCAGGGACAAATAGAACAGAACTCATTTAGCACAACCCCAAGCACCAATCCTTAGCTCTGACCTTACAAACCCCATCAGTATCACAGATTACTTCTGCTCCCAGTCATCAGCATGTGAATGGAATTTGAGGGCAGAATCTGAGGGCAGAATTTGCTACTCTGATATGAAAAGTTTAAGTTTAGAGAAGGACTCTTAACATTAAAACCTCCATCCAACATTTGGAGGTTTCTCCTACACGGATTAAGATGAAGGATGTTTTTCCACAAACTTTATCTGCTGTTTGAACTTCAAAGAATTTGGTGAATTTTGAAGTGTGAAAAATCCTCATCACATGCAGGAAATAGTATTTCTGTGCATGCACAAGCCTTCTTCACTGTGGCCCTGGATGTTACATGGCAGATTTACACAAACTGTGTGTGAGTGGATTTGGGCTCAAAATATTTTCATGTTTCAATTTTATTTTTTGTAAGGATTCAACGGTAACTCCCTTTAGAAACTGCTATTTATGCAGTCTGAAAATAGAAGTCATCTGCCTGTACAGCACAAAAGCTGTAGTTTGGTTTTGGTTTTCCACCACAAAAGACAAAAAAAGTTGCACTTAAGAAGAAAATGGACAGGCTTCAAATTACAGGTGTTCACATAGCCCATGCGAGAAGGAACATTACAAAAAGTCTTTAAAACAAAAGTTGTTATTCTACTGAAAAGAAAGCAAAAAAGTTTTAATAGCAGAGGACAAAAAAGAAAAGCAGAAGTGCATACTTATTTTTAAAGCATTTTTTGAATACCTGGGATTTGATTCCACAGAGGAAAAAATCACTAAGCTAGAATTGCCTGTATTATTAGCTTTTTAGATGCAGTTTTGGACAAACCTGCACCTACAGTTTTATAGGCAAGATTTTGTAGTGCATTACATACTGCAAAAAGTTTAAGTAATTTGAACTAATTACAGAAATTATGAAAAATATCTTCTCCTATGTCTCTGTGTTTTTCTGTTTAACATTGTGACAGGGCCAGATCCTCCCTTCTCAAAAAGAATGCTAAAAACTCAGAGCTCAGGGGAACAGGTTGTCCGATTCCATGAATTTCAGAATATTTACACAAAGATGTTTTATTTGGCTATATATGAGCCCCAGGATCTATGACAATGCATTAGAATACAGTGCTTTGATGTGCAGCATCTTTAATCATATTGTGTTTGTTGAACTTTGACCAAAGTCAGGATCATATTAATTCTTTCTCCATTTGAAAAATTAAGATTATAGCTTATTATCTTAATAAATTGCCTTGATCCTCCTGTTTGAAAAACAATCACAAATTATTGCCTCTATTTCTTCATGTCAGTATGAAATACTGCACACTAATGACACAGTTCCCTGGCAGTCACCTGCTAAATGTCCTTTTTTTGAGAGAGGGGGGTAAACAACAGCACAGCTTGCTACTGATTGAGAAACGCTGTTTAGTAATAGCTGTGTGATTATATCAGTGTGATCAATCTAGATAGTGATCCAATCTGGATCAATCAAACCAGGAATCTTTACCCTGAAGTTCACAAAAAGGTTCTCGAGGCCTTCCATGTAACTGCATGCCAGGAAAGGAAGGCAACCACCGACATTCAGGAGAGCTGAGATGCTGCACCTTTGCTGCTGTCAGAAAAAACACAGCAAAACGTCCCAGACTGCAAAGACTGAAAGTGTAAACTGATCTATGTACCCCAGTGAAAACACAAAGTCATAGACTGCCTAAAAGGAAAATGTAATGATTTACATGAATGGCCTTGCAAAATCCCCTGGGGAACTGTATTGCAGAGGTACACAGCTCTGCATTTACTTTATCTTATCTGCTAATGATTTCCCTGATGTAGTATCTAAAACAAAAGGTCTTTAAAGCATTGCCTGGTCTCCTGTTATAAAATTACCTTGTGGGTTTCTAGGATTAGGATTCAAATTTTGTCTGAAGAGGGATTTTATGTTTTCCTACTTGTTTCATTTAAGTGCAAGCTTTATCTTTATATGTGTCAGGAGAAAAGATGCAATTTCCTTTTATGAGACAGATTAAAATTATGATTTGCTAGTACCAGATCTGATGAATGGAAGGAGAAGACAAAGAAAGACAAACATGTTGCCATGGGAATCTATTTTATCACAACACAAAATAAAACATCTAATGTAAACTTTAATCTCTCTCTAGTTAATGACTACATGTCCTCAATATTGCAGAATCAGGATTATGGCTCGTAATTTATTTACAGCTGATAATGACACGGCTGTTATAAAGGTATATCACTAAGGTAATAAGCTGTTACAGCATGAGAGGTCTGAGATACTTACTTGGTATCCATAGGGTTGATGTTATGAAAGAAATAATGCATATTATGGTAAAGCAGGCCAACAATGGTAATCTGAGCTGTGAAAAGGGAACAGGGGTTATTCCTCTGAGCAACAGTTCTAAGCAAGAGACACTTCCCTCCCAGACCTGAAACTGTGTTAATTAAGAACTTTGACTTCACAGAGACTTTCATATCGTTGCTTTAGCTGAGTTCTGATTGTTCTTTTAAGTGAAAAAGTATGAGTGTACTGTGCAGCACAAGAGACAGGTATCAAAGGTAAAACAGAAGGATGCCTGCCCCGCATAGCCATAATTCCAAAATAAGTTGCTTCTAAATTCCACACACAGCACAAGAAAGGGTCACAGGACACACTAGAGACAGTGTCTCAGTAATTTCAAGGCTACTTCACCACCTACACTAACTGGCAGCTTAGGAAACTCAAACACAGGCAACCAGTTCCCATGTTGGTTTTCTGTTTGCTGCCCACATTCCAGTATTTTTGGGCTTTCCAGCATCTGAGTGAAGAGACAGATGTGTATTTTCTAAGAGTGAGACACACAGATGTCTTTTCTATCCCTTTTGCTGGGTTCCAAGTATTTACAGTGTCAACAGTTTCAGGTGAAATAGCAGATTTTTTGGGTTAGCTCATCTGGGCACTGTAGAAGTGTGGCCTGAAGGCTGAAATTGCTCAGAAGTGAGCTTGAGCTGGAAAAGGAGTAAAACATTTAATGCACTGGATAATTTCAGGATACAAAGCATGACAATGTTCTGAAGAGAAAAAAAATCTGCATGGTGAGAAATTTTATAAGTGGGAAAGGAAAAAAGTCCTCTCACATGCTATTTTTGGCATTACAAGTTGGTTTGTAATTATAGTTATGCAAACCTCGGAGCACTTGCAGTCTCCAGCCAGAGCCCCTGCCAGTGCAAAGAAACAAAGCTGTCATCACAAATCAGGCAGACAGTTCAGTAATTATTACAGAATTTCTCACTGCAGGTTATTTCCAGCTAACTTTGCACATTATGAAAAGGGATTGACCATCCTACAACAGGGGTGACTGCAAAAAGGTCTCTGGGTGAGTAAATTCTATAGGTTGCAATTTAGGGCACTTAAGTCAAATTTTCAAAGATTTGAGGATGGGTGTAAAGAGGTTCCCTCAATCTCTGAATAAAATATAGATAATTAATTTCAAATATTGCTATTTTAGAGTCTTGAATAAAGCTTCAGATTTTTGCTATGCCTTGCTTTTGAGATTATTAAAGTTTTAGCTTAGGATCAGGCCTCCGAGTGCTGCCTGTATCTTCATTTTGTTTCTGTTGCTGCTATTGCTTAAACCTGTCATTTTATAGCTTAATTTTATACAAAAGAGCAATTTTGCATGAAGGGATGAGCAAAATCTAATCTGACATCCTGGAATTTCTTAAAAGTAACCAATTCAGATGATTAAAAGAAATTTATGGAATTATGGCTTCTCTGATGTAAAAATGTGTCAAAATTAAATGGCTTCAGTCTCTGTGTCCCAGCTCTATTATTCAACATTAATTTGAGTCATATGAAAACTCCACCATATTAATCTTTCATTAGTGTGACAGGAAAACTGCTGCTTCCTTCAAGCCAGTACAATCAACAGGGATCAAATCAGTTACTTGGAAAAATAAAGTGAACCAAAACCTGTTTTCAAGCAAAATAATTTTTGAATACTCTGTGTACATGACTCCACTTCTCCCCTTAATCTTTTCCTTACCTTTTTCATGGAAAGCTTCACTGGGAATGGAAATATAACTCTGCCCTTGAGATGGAAATCGATAGTGGGACAAATTCAGAGTCTGAGGATGCATTTTGACCACAGTGTAATCTGTGTAATAACCCAAACAAAAATATCATAAAATCAATAGCCTCTACAACCTACTTGACTGTTTAACTAGACTTCCCTAATAGCTATTGCAAGTCTTGAATTTAAAATCCCATATGTTTGCAGAAAATACAGTAAATTCCCCAAGTATAAAATTGCCTTTTATATGTGATTCCTTGTGACAGAAAAGGTGGTACATGCACTGTTAACATACCATGGATCACTTCACCCAGGCTCAAATACTGAGCTTACCAGGGCAAGAAAAATAGATTAACAGCACTCTTCCACTCACATTTGAAGGCATTATTTCAGTCCTCAATTTGAGAATCCCAGTGTCCAAGAGAGTACACACAGTGATTAATGGTACTGGTGACTGCTCAGGTTATTTACCCCTCAAGGCACAGCAGAATGCCAACACAGATAAATTACCTTTAATATGTGTATCATCTAAAGATGCAGATGAAGCAAGAGTGTTAGGAACAGCAGTACAATAAAACTCTCCAAAAAAGTCAAAACTATTCCTATTATTTTCAGTCTCTTGCAAAAATGAAAGTTTTGTAGCATCCAGATATCTGCATCTTCAAAGTGCTGCATAAGACCTCTAGGCCCTTTATTAGCATAGTATTACCAGATTTTTCACATATAATTCATATTCTCAGTTCCTCCCCAAATAACCTCCAGGGAGTTCAAGCACAGTCAGAGCCAATTACCTCTGGACTAACTGCACAGTCATCCTTCTACAACTAAAATTCAGTTTTGCATTCAAAAGAGAAAACTGTGTGATTTGGTTTCCTCCTCCATGATGGCAAAGGAGGGGCTGCAAGCATAGAAGCTTTTAGGACACTCATACAGTCCAGAGTGGCCATCCCTGCTAAATCCTACCTGCCACAGATGATGTGCCCTCCACAGTTAAAGGAAAGGAGTTTTCATCCAGGTTGTGCATCGTGTGAGACATCACACTGTCGATGGTTTGAATTAAACTGCCGAAGACGTGAGCGGTCTGAGGGGAGAAGGAGGAGAAGGTTCTGCAGCAAAGGAGTTGCCATTTATAGCACAAAACTCAAGGTTAAACTCCTGCCTCACTCATCATCCCACCGCTCAGAGTCAAGTGTTGCCTTTTCCACATCTAGTGGATAAAACGTTGCACAAACTGATGCCACCCAGAGCCCAACTTCATAAAATGGTGTGTTATAGAATCTCTCCAAATGACTGTTGTTCCCACCAGTATTTGACAGTCACTTGTACTCAGGATTCAGCAGAATGAGGCCAAGAACTTTGCAGAATTTTTGGACAATATATAAATATCGGTATCAGTTCTGTATTGGAGCACAGGCTGAGGTGCTATAGTTTGACCTTTCTTTCGTCTGATTAAAATGCTTCTCAACATAAAGCTACTTTAACCCTCCAGGTTGAAACTTGATCCATAAAATCTCAGATTTAATGCATGTTTCAGTTTTATCTGAAATCCATTTACACCAGAGATGATCAAGGATTTTATGTTAAGAACCTAAATCAATTAGACATCTTTTTGTCTTAAGAGCATTTCAGACTTCAATGAGACTTTGATTTGCTTTAGTCTCTCCTCTTGGTTTAAAGCTCTGTTCTGAAATTGGTGCTTTCTGAAGATTCAAGCAAAAAATCTCAGGAAATTCCTGGATTCACCCTGCAGGTATTTCTTGGCATGATAATAGGTAGGGTAGAAAAGAAATAACATTGATAGAAGCCCCTTTTCCCTTTACAAGGTTTAATCTCTCTCAAAGCTTCAGATCACAAAACAGGTAAGGGCTGCCACATATTTCATGGACACTGAAAAACATCAATCTACAAAAAAAATATATAAACCTTTAAATGTCAAAGTTCAGTGCTTAAAAAAGAGTGATTAAACACTTTAGTGACAATGTTTGTTATTTTATAAATACAGTTTTGTTTCATTCATCCTGAAATATGTGGAAACATCAGCAGATGAAGCTCCTTTAACCCTCAAAAACATCATAAAAGGAAACTATGTAACTTTTTTTCTGTAGATGTTGCCTACAAGTATGAA
Organism: Formicarius rufipectus; assembly: GCA_013399695.1. Classification (NCBI taxonomy): domain Eukaryota; kingdom Metazoa; phylum Chordata; class Aves; order Passeriformes; family Formicariidae; genus Formicarius; species Formicarius rufipectus. Next base: position 3,331,646 of record VXAU01000197.1, read on the forward strand.
AGTGATAGATGATGAAACAGGGAAGGCATAGTGCCAAAAAGCCTTAACAAGCATAATAACAATCAGCTCCATTATCATCCATGTGAATTTATGCAACCAAAGTAATCTACAAATCCAAACGCATTTGTCTTACCTCTGGTCTATCGATCAAGTTGGGCAATAACATAAAGTCTTCAATAGCTTTCAAAAATGCCTAAAAAATAAAACTCTGTTATTTGATTATTTATTAATCACTTCCATCTCCTGGCAAGGATCAAAGGCAGATGCCTGCTAGGATTTGTCTTAGGTTTTCGCTAACATGACAAGCCCACTCTCATTCAAGTCACAGGTTCATCTCTGCCTCCAGCATGGTGACATTTTAAAGCAGTGGTTTATTTACTGAAAGTAACACAACCATCCACCTCCCAGATTGTACCACAGCTGAGATAGCACTGGAACAAAGACTAAAGCAAACTTATTCCCCCATTTTGTCTAAACTCATATGACATCAATAGAACCTTAGTATGGTTTGGGTTGGAAGGGACTTTAAACATCATCAATTTTCAGCCTGCCTTTCATGGGACAGTTTCCACTAAACCAGGTTGCTCCAAGCCCCATCCAACCTGGCCTTGAACGCGCCCAGGGCTGGGGCATCCACAGCTCCTCTGGACAACCTGTGCCAGGGCCTCACCACCCTCACAGTAAAGAATTTCTTCTTAATATCTAATCTAAACCTACTCTTTTTCAGTTTCCTCTTGTCCTGTCACTACAGTTCCTGATGAAGGGTCCCTCTCCATCCATCCTGTAGCCTTCTTTTAGTCTTAAATGACGACGTTTTTCCACATCACTAGATAAATTTCTGAGTCACCTGAGTCACCTTGTACAATTTATTAGCTGCTTAACTTTTGCACTTCGAGGTTGTTTTTGAGGTCAAGATCTGTCACTGTGGGCATTGTTCAAGTGCTCAGCACTGCCCTAAAGAATCTTGCTAATGAACACAAATAGAAGGAGAAAAGGGAGCGCAGAAAGTTGTGCTGAAAACTAAAAGAAAAAAACCCCACAGCTTCTGCTTAAACATATCTACTAAAATATCTTTATAGAATAACTGAATGCAGAAAATTTCTACTGTGAGATGTGGAAGATGTGACATAGCAAAACAAGTCAGATTTGTCAGAAGCAATTCATTATAAATGTGTGCCAGTAATCAGAAAGTTTATTGCATATCCCTTAGATCAAATTTCCTTGTGCTGTGAGGCATACAGCAATCAGGACAGAGATAACTCTACAGAAAACCACATGCATGCTCAGTGCCTGTCTTTCAGGGAATTAGCTGCAGACAATACAAAGCCTGACCATCAATCCGACAAATGACAGAGTCGGAATGTATGATCAGGACTCTCTTGTGTTTATTTCCCAAAATAGCTTTGCTGAAGATAATCATGTCCCACATTTCTGTCTGCAAATCACTTTCACGGCAGACAAAGCAGCATCAGATAGCGTGAATGAGCAGCCAAAAGGCAACTGGAATGATGTGGGAAACAGGTATGGTATCTGGCAGGATGATGTTCCATTCTGTTTAAAGCCCACACAAATTTTTCAGTAAAACAAAGGAAACAATGTATTAGAGCTTTTTAGAAGGGGTTTTGCTACGTATTAAACTGTGATCCGTGAAATCCAAGCTTTGCAGTTTGCAAATGCCAAGCTTTTAACACAAACTATCAATTGCTGTCCATGTCATTTTCAGAAGCATTTATTTATATTGTTCATCTGAGTAAAGCATCCTTGCCACCCTGGTATTACCCGCAGGCTTAAAGGAACAATCACCAGCGAGGTCAGAGCTGATTACTGTAATAATAGCTTTCTAGCCTGCTGAAATCAGGGAATTAGATGCCCATCATTTTCCAGCAGGCTAATTTTATGTTAGCAGAACATGACTCCATATTCTCAGCTCAGACTGCAGAATTTTTCCCCCCATTGTTGTTTAGCTTAAATAAACTAAGTTATTTGCACCCACTTCAGTGGGGATTCGTGGTGTGTCTGCACAGGTGTCAGGTCCAGCTTCTCCCCTCCTGCACGGAGTGGGCAGAGCAGGGTGTGTGCCTGTGCCAGCACAGGGTACAGCAGGGCTGGCACATGGCTGTGTGAGAGAAGCCAGAGGAGAGGCAAAACATGCCCTGTGCTTACCACAGGAGCCATAAATGCCAACCAGAAAGCTGGGCAGACAGCACTAGTTAATAACTTTGGTGCAGGTGGATCTCAAAGGTGAGAAGTTACACTCGGGGCAGTGACCTGGGGCCTGCCTGATGCAGCCACCTCCAGTGCTCCCTGCATCCCACTCAGGTTATCAGCTCCTGCAAACCCCCACTCTGCTGCTTCACTACTCTGCTCACAGTGTCTTTATGTCCTGCACCTGGCAGATGACTGTCAGATTCTGATGCATTGTGGATCAGCAGGGCCATGTAGAAAAATGCTGATTTTTTTTTCCAGAATTATATATTCATCATTTGTTACACTTTCAGATGAAAAAAAAAATCAAATTATTTTCTCCTCCTCTGTTTTCTGCTCTACTAAATTATTATTTTTGATGTGTGGTCATGGTTCCAGGTAATTATAATCTATAGAATCACAGAGTTGTGTAGGTTGGGAAAGACCTTTAAGATCGATGAGTCCAACCAGTAGCCCACCACTAAACCGTGTCCCCAGGTGCCACATCTACACATCCTTTAAATACCTCCAGGGATGGTGACTCCACCACTGCCCTGGGCAGCCTGTTTCAGGGCTTGACAACTGTTTCAGTGAAGAATTTTTCCCTAATATCCAAACAAATCTCCCCTGGAATAACTTGAGCCCATTTCCTCTTGTCCTATTGCTTGTCTCCTTGGAGAAGAGATCAACCCGCACCTGGCTACAACTTCCTCTCAGGCAGTTGTAGAGAACAATAAGGTCTCCCCTGGGCCTCCTTTCCTCCAGACCGAACAGCCACAGCTCCCCCAGCTGCTCCTCATCAGATTTGTGCTCCAGACCCTTCCCCTCTCCATTGTCCTTCTCTGGACACGCACCTCAGTGTCTCACAGAGAAGGATCCAAAGGCATTAAGCAATATCTCCAAGGACTAATGAGGTCTTTAAACTATCTTCTCTGGTCAAATCTTACTCTCTGCTTCTCCCTAAAGTAGCTACTGCTTTTTTTCATGACTATTTTCTGCAGTAAGCAAAAGCTTTCAAAACTGCATTTGATATTCCAGGTTCTGGAGAGGTTTCAGTGCCACTGGCAGCACACACAGGTGTGAGAGCTCTTACCTCAGTGAGGCTCAGAGCGGTGCTTTCTGACAAGGACTCATTGGGCAAGCTGAAGGACACGTTCTCCAGGTAGCCCAGCATGGTACTGGGGGAGTGGAAGTTCCCTCTCTCCTCGGTGAGGTTGGTGATGATGGGACGATAGGCGTTGGTGGAGAGCTACAGCAGAGACACAACTCATGACAAACTATCCCACAAATCATTCAGGACTCATTGGCTTAGCTCAAAAGGGAGCTCAGGCAGAGCAGACTGCTGTGCTCACACCCAGGAGGCTACAGAAGCCAAGGGAAAAGGAAAGCACACAGAGACAGAGAGAAAGAATAACCAGAATATTCAAAGATTAATTTTTTCATTAGCAATTCAGGTCCTATCTGCCATGGTTTCCTGAAAGTATCTGTGAACAAGAACTAATAGAACTTTGATACTGCAGAAAGCAAGAACATGAGAATATATTACAACAGCTATTTGCACATAGGCTGATTACAGCTAATTGTATCTATTCTCCATATGAAAAATTAGTTTTATTTCAACCTTTTTGATAACAATTTTACTTAGCTGGTGAAAACTGATTTTGTTATTGTGGTGGGAAATTTTTTCAAGTTTTGTAGGAAACACAAATGATTTTCCATGTCCTTCATCTTCAAAATTAACTGTAATACCTCAGAAGTAGCTACTTTTTTTCCTTTTTTAATATAGAAAATATTTTATTTAACAATTGATTTCCCTCATCTGTCTTACTTTAGGAGTACTGCAGTACTGCCATTTCCCATTGTAGCTAATAATTCTCCCTATTCATATCCAAAAGCATTTATAATTGGGGTAGTAATTAATGAAAATTATGAAGCGAGATGGGTCTGGAACTATACAATACATGCACATTCTGACATTACAGGAAAGAGGAGGACTGTCCTACCACAGGGTTTGTAGTGGTTGTCATCAGGGACCATGGAATTGTTGAAGAAAGCAAAACTTGCACACCTGGGGAAATAAGAACACAAATGAGAGTGTTAACCAATTTGATATTTTTATATATATATATATATTTATATATATACTCCCACTGCAGGCTGAATCAGTTTGAACTGGAAATAACATATTTGCTCCTCTATGAATTTTACTTATCTGCAGTACTGTAGCCACAGAGCCTTGTTTAAAACGTGTAATCTTCCAATTCTCTCATCAATTTTATTTCATCATCTTTACATAGATGAGCACTGCAGCAGTCTAAATCTTAAATACTCAAATCTTTGTTTGCAAACAGGAAATTTCAAGTGCTGTACTTCAATTTAAAAAAGACAACATTGGCAACCATCTTTCTTCAACAGTTCTTTCCCCAACATTCATACAAATTCTTTAGGGATTTTTTTCTTTAAATACTATGTCTTATCAGAAAAAAAAAATCTATAGGCAGTTCTGAAAATTTCAAGTAATATCTTGTTTTATTTCTGTATGTGTGATAAATTGGGACTGAGAACATATGGACACTGGAAAAAAAAAAAGAGCTTCAAGTCTCAGCTATGATCTCCAAATGCTAATGTTTACTTATATCTTGAGTTTGAATTGTCAGAGTGCCAAAGAAAATCACACCCATGAAGGCAAGCTCACAAAGACTTTTCCACATTAGAAAATCAAAGCCAGTGGAAATACTTCCACTACTTGCAGCAAAACTAAGGCAGCCGCAAATGAAAAAGCACTGCTAGAAATGGTGGTTTGCTCAAGCCTTTGGGGCCTTCCAGCTTTGCATAAAACAAATAACAGGGGGCAAGGAGTCAAACCCAACCTGCATCAGTAGTTTGAGCATGTCATAGATAATGTCTCTATGAGGTGTTTGAGAGCTGATTTCAAACACCAGTGAGGTTATTATTAATCAGACAGGTTTTGCTGATAAATGCCCCCTCCTAGCACTATAACCAATGAAAATTACCATGTCATAAATGATTTGTCAAGGCAGAAAGAATAAACTTGGTTTTGGATGACTCCCAGTCACTCCATTTTAATAATATTGATTCCTTTCTGTGCAAAGGGATTTATTAGTCATTTGTGATAGAGAAATAAAATCTTCTTTTCATCTACATCTTACCAAGAATTCATATTGGCCAGGAGTGTGGTATTTCAGTGCAATCACTTAGATGACATATTCATAGGACATTTATATATATATGTGTGTGTGTGTGTGTGTGTATGTATATATGTATAATGCATATACTTAGGACACATTTCTCTCACAGATCCAAAAGGAACATCATTATTCATTCAATCAAAAAAACAGGCTGTCCCATTAAATTTCTTACGTCAAAGCACATAACCCCAACTCTAAAGTCAATAAATAGACAAGAATAACCTTTCTTTACTATGTTGATTACTACTGTTATGTTCATTGCTTACTCTAAGAATGTTCTAACTTCATACATTACATTGGAAGTTTTATAAATCTCATCAGTCTATTAGTTTGAAGGAAAGGAAAAAAACTTAATACTTCACATTTCATGGAAAGGGCCTTCCATGATCTCTTGGTTGGTTGTTAGAGTGAAGATGGGAGAGTGAAGGGATCAGGGGGTGGTTGTTGTGAGTTCACAAGAATTAAAGGGATCTCTTTGCATTTACACAAGCCATACTTCTGCGACAGTGAAACAGGGCACACATATAGATGACCCAGGTCAATTTGAAAATCTGCTGCTCTTGAATTTAGCAACATAACTTTCTTCTTGAGCTACTATCAAAGAGTGTGATTTATGGAAGCTTTGAGTTGGATAGTGTTATAGTAACCCTCAATTGTTGTGAAAGATACAGCAGCCAAATACAAAAGCATTTTTTCCAACATGACCAGAGCATCATCATTTTTTTTAAGTTTTTTAAGCTATTTCCTGTATCAAATGACTACCAAATGAATACTCTCCCAATCAAAAGTTTTGGAGACTTTCAGATGAATAGCTGTTTAAAATAAAAAGGCTTTAATATAAAAAATTTGAGTGACTTTCCTACTATTTGTGTAACAAATCAATACCAGGTTAAAGGTTTTCTTTTTTAGTAACTTCAGTTCTACATAAACTTGTTTATACTTTATTTTTTATAAAATACATTTTGTGTATATTTGATTGGTATAATCAAAACCAGAAGTCACAGACACACACATTTTCACTTCCAGAGATAACATAACATAACACAGATCAGAAGTTCTGTGTTATGAAAATTGTTCCTGTGGGTTTAAAAGCATAGGAGTTATGGGTGTAACTCCTTGAGCTCTCAGGAACCCAGTAAGAATACATGAAATTAGGGGAACTTCCAGCAAAGCCAAATGTTCCAGGTGCCCCACGGCTTTATTCCCAAGATAGATATTTTCTAATTGCTACTCACACTTAATAGGAACAGCCTTTCTTGTAGTGAAAGGTTTATTGTAAACACCCATAGAACCACTGACAGGGTTTAGTGGCCAGGCTTCGAAGTCTTTGTTCTAATCCTTATTCTCTATGACATTTCAGCTGATCTCCTTCCTTTCAGTACCCAAGCAGTTTATAAGTCTCTGTCACTTCAGGTAAGGAGCCAGAACCCAAAACAAAAAGACAGCACATCCAAAGACAGCTGAGTGTTTCAGTGACATTCATACCTGACTTTTTGTGCCTCTAAAAGTTATGCTCAGTAGCTGAGAGACGTAAAACAAATGCAAATCCTGCACACTAAACATTTTCAAGTCAGCATCTTTACAGATGATGAATGATAGCAATGCAGATACTCACCAACAGCAGCTGTAAAGTACTGCTCTATTTCATGGGGGGTGAGTGCCCTTTCCCATATGATGAATTCATCAAATGCCCCATTCACGTAGCGCTTTGTCTGGTCCCCCTCTGTCCCAGTCAGGAGATTTGCACTGGGGTCTCCATAATCATAGAAAACCTTCCCATTTGGATCAGTTGTGTTTAGAGTTCCATTGACATAGACTTTCAGTCCTTCTCTTGATTTCCAAGTAAAGAGGATATGAGTCCAATAAGGACCTGCAAAACATTAAAAGTCACAGCAAAATCCATGAATCAATTCCATTTAGAGTCTTTCCTGTTCAGTGTGTTTTGCTGACTTGTGCAATGCTATGGAGCTGCATAGGAAGTGCTAAGAGTGAATTATGGCGTGCTGATGTCGTGTATATTAATCTTTATACCCCTGGGGAAGCCCATACTTTGGCAGAATGCCTGTTAGCTTTTGTCTGAACTCGGGCTCACTGCAGCTCCGTAAATTACAGTTGCTAAGTTTTACTGGCCAAGATTTGAGGTCTCTTCAATACTGTCTCAAAACTCAGCAAGAGCAGCATAAAGACTGCAAGAACTGGAGAACAAGCAAACAGACTAATTAAGAGTTGTCACAGTTTCTTTGTTATGCTTGAGAGGCAGAAAACATAGTATTAATTTCCACATGGATTGGATAATCCATAAATGTGTGAATTATTCTTACCATTTAGCATCTTTTCTCTTAAAAGAAGATTTCTAAACGGACTCATAAAACTTTATAAACTCTGCTACTATGACATCAGTCCTTTTTTAAAAACATACAGGTACTCAAATTAAGGGAAGAAAATAATTATTGAATGTCACTAGGAGACATTCAATACCAGGAGACCAGAATTTGTTCCAGTCACTTGGTATTATCACTCCCCAACAATACACAGTTTAGATAGAAGCAGCAAGATATGTGATATACCAGAATGTTTATTAATACTATGGCATGGCATAGAAAACCTGACACTCAACAGATAACAAAATTATGAAAGCACTAAACACCCAGTTAGATAGTTACCAAATAAAGTCTTAATTTAGGAGGCAGCACAGGACAGCCCACCAGCTTTAGAATATACTGAGAACTGTCAGTGATTAACAAGCATTCTTTGCTCATGTTTCCATCTAAACATACATTAATCTACTGATGTCAATAATAATTCCACTTCAGAAACAACTGGAAGTTGGATCTGAGGCCTGTTACTGACTGGGAATGTTCTATAATAAAATATCACTGTTTTTCAGTTTGTACTTTATCTCTCTCCCCTCATCAAGAGAATTCTTAGGCTCAGAGGTCTGTAACTATTTTTTTATATCTATTTCTCCTTCCTGACGTGCTCTGTCTGCAAGAATAGAGCAAAATGTAACAAAGAAATTAATTCTTTTTTAGAAAACATAAACTTTACCTGGTGGACTAAAGCTTGCTTCCCACTTCATCATTGCATTCCCACGGGTGTAAAATTCCACTGAGCCTTCACCTTCATTTGAACAGATTTTGAAACCACTGGAAATTACTCGTCCACCAGAGGCAGGGAGTAACTTGGCCTGTTGGTCTTGAGTCTTCCAGAAAAAGGAGAATGTCACTCCTGATGAAAGCAAGTGAGAGGAGACTTCAGTGAAAAAAAAATAAGAGGAATTAAAATTTTCCAATATGTAGAACACAGACAGTGGGAATGCTTTTGAGGACAGATCATCTGCTAGTATAAACAAGGACAGGGTTTTTAAAATCAACAATGCTCTAACAGTTTAAACCAAATAAACATCTCCCCCTCAGTTTGGCATCGTGTGCTTGTCCCCAGGACACAGCAATAATCACTGTGTCCTCAGTAGCTTCTGTCAGCTAAAACTAAAGGGGTTTGATGACCAAAGGGAAGTCTCTCTTACACATTTATGTTTCACTTTCTTTCGCCTTGTCTCTCTCTTCTCCTTACTCTTCCCACCTTCCTGTGATGATCCCCTTTTCCTCCTGTGATCTTTTCTTACTTCAAAACACCAGTTGTTCACATATCTCCATATCCCCCACCAGCACCAGATACCAGCACAGCCAGAAACTGTACATGAACCATCTCCAAGCTGCCCAGGCACCAACTCCCTGCCCTTGCTTATCGAGTAGCATCCCTTGCTAATCACACTTTAGTTCTTTAAGCACGTTATCACATGTGTTTTCACACTCCTGAAAGCAAAGAACCAAGGTAAAAGAATGGAATAGCTATACATGCAGAGCCACAGACAAAATTCTGATGTTCACACACACACAAAACTAAAGAATTCTGCCCAAATGCAAGGGTAATCCTGTAAATGCACCTGCAATTAACTTTGTCCACAAATAATGCTCAATTCACAGTAAATTGTACTATTACACTGACATGAAGGAGCTCATCAGATTACACATTAGTGAGGAAATATGATTTCCATAAGATCATTGTTTCTTTATTAAAGGCTACCTCAAAAGGCTTAACTGAAATACAGGCAGCAAATCAAACCTCCCTCACACTTGACTGGCCCTGCTGAAGAGGTTCTGCAGTCAAATACAATTACAAAGAGAATGGCTTGACTAAACACCTCCTAAAAATGTTCACCTTAGAATTTATAGTACAAAGTGCTAACAATAACATTAGAGTTCAGAGCAGGATGAGGACAAGTTTATAAGTGCAGAAGTTGACGAGTTTTCACCACTAGGAACCACAGTGAGTTAAGTTGGCAACAACCCTGAAGATCACCTTATCTAAACTGCTTGCTCGAAGCAGGGCCAGTTTCAGAGGCAGATGTGGTTGCTCAGAGCTCAGCTGGGATTTTAACATCACTCTGGATGCCCCTCTATGCAAATCATCCCAACGCTTGGCCACCCACATAGAGGAGAATCTTTGTTCCTTAGATGTGACTGGCGTTTCCTGCACTCTGATGTGCCTGTGCTGCCTGCCACATTTTCACTGTGCATCTCCAAGATTGTTTAGCTCCATCTGCTTCCACAACCACCCAGCAGGCAGGTGAAGGCAGCCCTTGGAGTTCACATTTCTTCCCAGTGTAAGGAAAATGCCTCAGCCTCCCCTCCCATGTCCTGCTGCCCAGCCCTGAGTCATCTGCCAGACTCACTCTGGCTCGTCAGCTTCTCTGTTTTATCAGGGGACAGAAATGGGACACAGCACTTCAGGTGTGCTCTGTGAGCGCTGAACGGAGGGGAATAATCACTTCACTTAACCCGCTGACATACTCAGAATATCTGTCTAGATTATTTTATAGTTAGCAGTTCTGAGGCCCTCCAGGCGCTTTGAACTTTGCCAATTTGCTACCAGATAGCCCAGGACAAGTTAATGAAGCCCTCAAACTACTATGTACATTTCTTGTTAAATCCGTAGATTTTTATGTGTTTCATAATTTTATGATTAAAGGTAGAAAAGCCTCCGACAGTTCACTACAGTCATCAGAAATTTTCATACCTCTTATAGCTGGAATGTAATTTTTTTATATTTCACATATTCTTTTTATCACATTAACTTAGCAGGAAGGCTAAAAATTATTGCAGAATAAATAATTTAACTAAGTCGTATCTTCCCATGTAACTGATCATTTTGTTCATCCTCATGCCAGTAACCATCAGTTTGTATGATCTACATACCATTCCTTTTATGCTTTACACATGATAAAATAATCACTATGGAAATGATAAATAATTATCACTGGCCTCCTAGAACTCAATCAGTAAACAAACACCATCAACTCCAGTTTGCCTGGGCTTCATGGATGTGAGTTTACAGCCCTAAATGGTGTGAGGGACTGCTGTTATTCCTTCTTTACAGGCTGCGCGAGGCAGTAAATGATGTGGACAGTGACACTAAAGTTTGCATCATGTCTGCAGTGGAGCTGGTTCGCCCCATCTTTGACTGCCTACCCAGCTGGACTGTCCTGTAGCTACTGATCATCCTGTAGCCACAAGAAAACTGGATCTGAATCTTCATTTTGTGTACCTTGGATTAGGAAATTTCAAAGCTGAAAATAAAAACTAAAGTCAGGCACACGATACACACAAAGCTTTATGAAATGAATGCTCTGTTGTACATAGGGCTGCTTTTAAAAATATTTTTAATTTCAACTTCTTGTATCTTGGCTAAATCCAACTTTCCTAACGTGTTCAGACTAATGATTAAGGGAATATTCTCCTGCATCTTTCACAAATGTTTCTTTTGACTGAAATGCCACTTCAATCAGCCCAAAACCGCTGACAGAAACCCATTGTTTCAGAATTACTTGGGAAAGAGCAAGGCGGGGAAAGAATGTTTCCACATTTCAAAAGCAAAAAGAATTTGTTTTCTCAAGTAAAAATAACAGTCCTGAAATGTTATGAAATTTAGCCTAGATAAAAATAGGGGGATTTTTGTTTCATAGGTTGTAGTATTTCATCTGGAAAGAGCCCACAACCATTTCATTTCCCTGGTTAATTGTACTTAACACCAGTTTCAAACAAACACAACCAACTCATCAAGACATGTTTAAGCAACAACAGGCTGGAATAAAATTACACCTTATGCTTGCCACAAGTGTGTTTGATTCAGAAAAAAAAGGACAGTCCTTAGACAAATGAGTGTTGGATGTTTTCCCTTTTTATTAACACCTGCTACAGTGGTTTAGTATTTATTGTTTATATGATTTCTTCTCTTCACATTTTATCTACTGAACATTTCAGTGTTTTATGCTTTTAATATTCTTATTTGTGAGATGCAGGAAGTGCTTGGGTACTATAAAAATAATTTATTCTGATTATTATGTTATACTACAGACATTCAAACAATATGACTTCCTGATGATTTTTATTTCCCAGTGGTATGAAAAGATCCAGCATATACCAGAAAATACACCTAGAGAAGGATCCTGTATTAATTTTTCTAATACTCTCAGATAACAGCCACGTACCATCTGCTCTCTGAGTATCTCCCACTTTCTTAAAAAGTTCATACATAGCTCTTGTTTTAGGAGGTCAAAAAAAAAGTAATCCTATTTCAAGCAATGTTGTCCATCTGAAGGATGGTCTAAATCAATAAAAGCAAGAAAATTCAATACTAACAACGCTGCTCAACTTTCGGGACTGCTGGAGTTTGTAGAAAGCCATTTTCTATCGAGCCTTCCATTGCCACAGCATTTTAAATCCCCAGTGACTGTTCTGTGTCAGTGACAAAGTGAATGTTTGGTTTGACAGTCATGTACAGTTTTAGCCACTTTCTGTAATTAGCACACTGACAAACCTGGACCCCTCTCCACCACCTGACATTTTCTGATCTAACCAAAAGAAAAGAGAAAGAGAGTTAAGAGATTTAAGCACCTATGAGGACAAATGGCTTCCATGACACCACAGACCTAACATTTCATTATCTCTAGAGATGAATCTAAAAAATCCAAACCCATTCCTGCTAAAAGGCCCCACTGAATCTGTCTCCTAAATTTGAAACCTGTGGTACAACTTCTTTACTTATAGGAATTAATAAATCTTGGTGCCACTGGCAAGAATTGGGATACTGTAAGTTTATCACTGATTTTTGTTTGAATTAATTATACTGTAAAACATTTCTCTATGTAGTTCTAATTTAAATTGCAGTTAGGAAAGGCGAAATATTCAGCAACCAACATTCAATTGCTTTAAAAGCCTATAAAGTGTCAAGCTAGACTTTTAGAGTTCATTCCAATGAGGAAAGAAACAATGATTGTAGAATTACATAGTTTGACAGAAAAAATTAATGTTAATAATAATTAATGAATGTGCTCACCTTCAGGTCCACAAACTTCTGGATTACTAATGCAAGAATTCTGATAGCTTCCAAAGAAGAGATAGGTAACTCCTTTCTCTTCAGTGACGTAAATTCCTTTGTTCACCATTCCTTCTACAATATCTAAAGGAAAAGCAAAATATAGTTTAACATTCCCATAAATCCAAACTTTCCTGCAAACATGATTTTAACAGGCTCCTACACCTCAGATGTTTTTCTTCTCCCAACTATATGTTTGCTCTTGTTATTTTTGTGTGTTTGTTTTTCTTTTTGGTATTGTTTGAGTTTGCTGGTGGTTTGTTATTGTAGTTTTTGAATGAAACATCCAGATATCTCTTTCATTTCAAGTTTGTAAGTGTTATATTTATATCCATCACTCAGTTCTGTGATTAACTAAGACTGTTTGACAGAACACAAATGCCCCAAAATTATTATTTTAAAGTAAACTGAATAAACCTTATGCTTTCCAGAGTTCTGAATACCAGACACATTCTAGAGGTGTCTTACTGTTAAGCTGAGTTAGTGAAGAAACTCTTTCATCAATTAAAACTTTAACAGAATAGGGTTGGTGGGGTTTTTCTCAATTTTGAAATGGAAAGTTTGGGCTCAAAACCCACTTTTCATTTAAAAAAATAATTCCATGAAATACACTTGACAAGCTACATTAAAAAGACAGAAATTTATCTCCTTTCAGAAATCCTTTGGTGTGGCATCCTTGTCATCTGGAAAAGCTATTTCTTTGTCTAACATGGATAATAACTAATTTTCTTGTGACTTTCTTGCGTTGCCTCCTAAAGAAAAGCTCTGTTGATTCATCTCTTACCGGATGAACTCTATTAATACTAAAAAACCTGATGCTTGTTTATTATAGGAAACCTCCCTAAGGTCTGAGAGTGCAGCTGATAGATGATGATGGGAAGCCCATTGCCTTTGCCCCAAGATAAAAGAGGGGCTGGTTTTTGCAATGAAGACAATAGGAAATCACAATTAAAACATTCTGCTGTGTTAAAATGCCTGAATTCCACAGAACACAGGAAATTAAATTGTCTGTTTCTGAGCAGAGAGAAAGTGATTGTTCTGTGGGACCTCACGTTAACACCATTGTTTGTCATGGCATTTCTGCAAGGCCTGTGAAGGTTCAGAGCCCTGGTTTTAAGAGTCTTCTTTATAATTTGTTCTGGAAAAGTGTGAGGAGGAGAGCTGCTCCAAGGGAACTCCAGCACTGAGAACACATTTTCCTGCTCTGAGGTTGAGGGATTGTCAGCCAGCTGCTGCCTGGCTTTTGGAAACTTAAGAAGATTCTTAAGGGGAAATGAGGAAGGCACACAAATGGTGTAAGACACATGAAGGGTGGGATGTAGAAGCCTTCTCTCTCTGTTTATCCCTGTACACCCACCTGACTCAACAGAAGCCTTTTGCACAGCACAAACCATGGCAAAGGTGCCCAGTCAGTGCCAGGGACAGACCATCTATCTTGAAATACTGTTGTCACTGCTTCCAGATTGTGCATCCCTTTATGCAACAGGGACATGGGCAAAGCATCTCTTTTCCAAACTGCAGACAAGCTCCAGGCAGGAGGGCAGCAGTGCCAGCTGCTGGAGAACACCCCTCAAGGACACAGCAACTGCATGGCATAGCCCTCAGTGAATGCATGTCTAAATACTTTCTTATGTCATTCCAAATCTCAACTCAAATATCAGTTTTCAGGTATCTTCCCCTCCCTTTGAGGAAGAAATCATCAAATCCTGCCTCTAACCAACAGATAAAATTTAGTTTCTTTCAAAAATGTGAGTGTGCTCTATGGAGCAAAGGAAGAATTTCTAAGTTCTTCTTGAGGCACTCAAATTATAAATTAATCTAGCCAGAATAAATCCCATTTCTGTTTCCATAGCATTTCCTTTGCCATTGATGTCACTCTTTATAATGTTCACATTGAACATATTTTATTATGTGAGAACTATGCAAATGGTCTATAAAGCAGATAAGAAAGGACTGAAAGGAATTAGGGTCATTGGAAGTTCATTATTAATAGAGTTCACATTTGCCAGCATACTTTTACTGTTAGAGTGTAAAAAACTAGTGGGTTTAGTATTCCAATATAAAATTCTTAGTATCTGAGCAGCCCAAATGACAGTTTTACCATTTCCATCCTTCTCCTTAGGTCAGATTTTCCAGATGTAAGTTAATACCTAAGCATAAAGTGGACAAGAGGTCATATTTCAATTGCACCCACACAGTCTAAATGCTAGTGACTTAAATTAAGTGACTTCAATCTCATGCTGCTGTGCATGGAACTAGTTTCCAGCTGTCAGGTTTGTGCCTGGTGAGATGTCATTTTTGGTTCTTCATTTTATCTCTCTGTGTGTTGATGTTAATAAATAAATAAATAAACAAATCAATAAATGGACATATATATGCAGATTTTTGCTTCCCTGTTTTTGTTGCAAAACATCATGTGAATCAGAGTTGTCATGATTGACAAGGTCTTACTTCCAGGCTTTGTAAAGTTGCTTGCATCTGTCTTTCTTAATGTGTCCTTTAAAAAATACTATGAAACAATGAAAAATGGAGTTTTAGCTTTGAAAGACAAGGAAAAAAAAAAAACCCAACCTATTTATTCTTGTATGCTCCTTTTAAGCCTAACAGAATTTTTTAGTTTTTGGAGGACCACTTGGGTCCATCCTCCTCTCCTAATAATCCAGGTGACATTGCAGGAGTGCTTTTCCAATCACATGTGACAATGTGAGCATAAACAGGCCTTTGCCACATTTGAACCAAAACTCAGCATTAACTTTGAATCCAATGTTACAAGAACCATCCAAGCTTGACAAATGCAGAACAAAAAAATATGTAAATCCTCACCTACAGTTGCAGAGAAGTTAGAGTAGGCAGAGTCATTGGTATATACAAAGGTAGAGTTATGGGAAGGAAGCACAGTGAAGTTGTGGATTCTTAGAGCTGGGTGGAACAACAAAAGAAAATAAGCAAATAAGCAAAACAATGAATCAACACAATCAGTAATGAACTGACCAGTTCATATCTCTCAACTTAGCACAGATCACAGATGTTGATCAGTGGCCTTTAAAACTATCACACAGTCACTTCTCCCCAACGTGAATGTCACATTCTTTACCTGCACTAGTGAAGTAAAACCAGTTCACTGAAACAATATTTTCTTCAAACTTACTGAGAAGAAAAACATAAAACAAGTTCAGATGAAGGGCTCTGAAATATATTCCTGCTAATAAGGAAATCTCCACGTAGAATAAAAATCACTATACTGGTGCAAAAGTTATTTCAAGTCCCATGCCCAGTTCTGGGCTCCTCTGTGTGAGAGACACATGGACATACTGGAGCA
The DNA here is from genome assembly GCA_013399695.1 of Formicarius rufipectus. NCBI lineage: Eukaryota > Metazoa > Chordata > Aves > Passeriformes > Formicariidae > Formicarius > Formicarius rufipectus. The sequence goes on from VXAU01000197.1 coordinate 3,347,795, forward strand.
ATTCCAGAGAAAGGCTGAGGATGCTGGAACTGCTCAGCCTGGAGAAGTGAGGCCTCAGGGATCTTATCAATGTGTAAAAATGCTCAATGGGACCTGTGATAGTAGTGTCAGACTCTCCTTATTTGTACCCAGTGAACAGATAAGAGGCAATGGGCACAAAATAAAAGAAATTCCATATAAGAGAAGAAAAGCTCTGACTGTTTTATATCTGACAATAAAATTTTATTCTCTAATTTTTTTTCTGATTTTGATAATTTAACAGTATCTTGTACACTGTCATTTTTTTTACCCTGGACATCAAAATAAAGCTTGATGGAAAACCATGATGGTAAATGGAGAGACATTGATTTCAGATTTAGACCAACTGAGCTCAGGGAACAAAGAGACAAATGCTCTTAGAAAAGAAAAATACACAGAAAACCTTCAAGATAAAAATGCATGGAAAACGAGGCATCAGATGAAAAACCTGAACATGGCCACATTTTATTTGCTATATTTTGAGCTGATTGTTTCCCTTCAATTGCTTCTACTGCTGAGATAACCACAAAATAATTTGCTGACACACTGTCACAACACAAGTGCATTGAGAGATATAAATCTGGCTTCATGCACAATGACTTCAACAAATAAAATGGATTAACATGACGGACAGATTATGATGCTTCAAGGATTTAAGAGGAGAAACATGGAATGAAAATAATTGCATGATGTGATGAGTGGAAAAACAAGAAAGACTCCAGCAATAAACAGAAGAGCTGTGTAATCAGAATGGTGTCAAAAACAAGCAAATTGTCACCTGCAGTAGATTACAACAATAAAGAAAACTTCTCCTGTGTATCAAAGTCAAATATCAGACAGATACATAAAAGCCCTGCTGGAGGCAGTAGGATACTATCTGTGCCTTACCAGACAGAATATAAGCAACTGAGAATAATTTGAGCTATTCACTACAAAATTAAGGGACAAATTCAGCATTGTCAGAATTATACTGCAGAGATGAAGACTTGCCTACTGGCATCCTCTGCAAATCATTGTATGACAAAGTCCTCCAAACTTTTTCAGCAAAGTCATGCAGCTGGCTCATTTAGGAAGTTCTTTAGCACCATGTCATAACAGGAGTCAAAAGAGAGTGTTCTTGTGAGCCAGTCCCATTCCTATAATTGAAGGTTTGTAGGACCAGGAAAGTCATCTGTTCTGCTTTGTCTCTTCCAAGATACTACCAGTAAAAAGATGTCCAAATACTACTAAAAAGATTTCTGGATTTTGTTGCAATAATGTAATTTAACAAAATTTGAAAAACAATCTAATGTTAATTGCCGTTTTCCCAAGAGTTGTATTTAATATTTATCATTTTCAAGCACTTTTAAAACAACTTTGTTGTATCAGGATTAAAACAGTGCTAGGTATGGAACACTTTACCTTTTCTGAAGCTACATTAAATACAGTGTCAGAAAATTGCTTTAACACACTATTAGATAACTCCTATGGTAACTTCTTATAAGCCAAATTTTTATTCTATTGAAGTCAATAGGAATGCTGTCATCAGCTTCTAATGGAAGCAGAATATTGCCCAGATACATTTCTGGTCAGCCAATTCCATTTCTTTCAGAAATTTTGTGGAGAGATAGGTCAGAGATTAAGCTTAAAATACCCAAACACCTCTGCAATAAAAGGGCTTGGATATTTATGGATCTTTTTCTCACTTAGGACCAGAGATTGATATTGCCATTTTTGTGTAATAAATAGCAATAACTTTGCACTTCTGTTAAGATTTTTCAGGTAAGGTTATAAAGGTCTCTAGCTCCTGATTTAATCTTCCGCAGTGGTTCTTGCTGGGTAAAGATATTTCAGTCCCCAGCAGTAACACAGCAGCCCCCCCTGCACTGGGACAAAGCAGCTGAGCTCAGCTGGCCAAGGTGGGCAGTCATGGGGAGAGGAATACTGGGGAACACACATCAGCACAACCTGGAGCTGGCTGAAGTGTCAGAAGAGGAAAAACAGTTCATGTGAAAATTACGAAGGGACCTTTGAGTCTCCGAAGGAGGCAGAGCACAACTGAACATTTCATCAGAAAGGAATGGCCCTGCAAGGCCATAGCTCTGCCCTGGGACGTGGTGCTTGTGTCAAAGCCCCATCAATTACATCACCTACACAGCCCTGGAAGGCCCCACACACCCTTCTTGGTCCTGATGGGAAACATCAGAACCAGAAAGCTGCTGAATCCAAGCAGACTGCCCTTTAATAGCATTCCCTCTGGGATCCTGCAGTCCTCACAACTGACTCCCTCAAATCAGTGAGTTTTGCCTTACCAAATGTCTCTTGATTTGCCTGATTTGAATTAAAAAAATATCTGAATTAGTATAAACTAATGCTGCAATACGACTTTTAAGGAAATACCCAAAAGCAGATAAAAATGAGTAAGAGGTATCCAGCTAAGGACCTCACACTTCTCTTTCGACAGACACTACATGGAATTTTCAAAAGTGCACGAGAAACTTAGGCATTTAACTCCTTCCAAAATCAAAAAGGAGACATCACTGCTGGCATAGCCAGAAATCTCAATCACTGAGTGTATTAGTGCATGTTATGAATGTACCAAACCAACTAATAACGAGTGATTTCAATGACTCTTTGGGTCATAAACCTTTTCTCTTTATAACCTTAACAACACATAGACAGCCCATAACCTCTGAGAATACTCTGTAAAAATCAGTTCACAAATACAGTATCATTTGGACATCAGAGCACTGCAAAAACAATATCTGAGAAAAAAATCTCAACTGCTGTGGCACAAAAGCCAAACTCTTTCTTTTCTCCTGCTCCTCTTCTACTTACAGACTGCCACAAATACTTATGCTATTGCCACTGTCAAGGAATCCTTAGTCTATCTCCATTCGTACCCCGAAACTCATGAATTCCATCCACATCTTCCAATGGCCAGTAATGGGAAGCTGATGCAAGAATTTTGAACCCTGGCAAGAAACACAGTTGAAAAGGTTATTAAAGACAGGACCAACAGGGAGTGTAACAAGTCTCCCCAGAAAATGACAATAAAGGACCATCAGTCAGCTAAGTAAATGAAAATATTTTATGTAAATCAAACATGGCACATAAACAAGATCATAAATAAAACAGCAGAGTTGATAAAATCCAGCTGAATAACCACTGTGGAAAACCTTTTTTAAAAAAAAAACCTTTTAATCAACTGATTTTTATTTCAATTGCACTTAAAACACGCAACAATCTCTGGCTAAACCCCTGCTCACATCCAGCAGCATCCATTGCAGTCACAGCTGAGGAGTCATTCCAGAGTGATTTCAAGATCTTACTGAGATTTCAACACATGGTGGACAGTACAAAGCACTGAGACAGGAATGCCTGGGGGAATGTTTGGTCCTCCTCCAGAGGTCACTCAGCTCTTGGTAGCTCCAGCGAGCAGAAGAAACGAGAGAGTTCCCAGGAATATTGTCCTCTCATCAAAATCCACTGGAAAGCCAGCCCAGCACCTCCAGGTTATATTTATCCAAGCTCTTTTTCACCTCTGTTTTTCTGAGCAGAGACACCAGTGAGGCACAGGAAGGAGCAGCAACGTGCGTGAGAGCAGAGGTGGCTGCACAGTCGTTACTGCAGAGTCCAGCCTTCCTGATGTCTCCAGACAGCTCTCACCTTGGCAGTCATACAGCAGGTCTTTCTTTCATAGAAGGAATTTGATTTCCCACCTTCCAAAATGTTAAGCATCATATGCAAGAGCACTCACTCCTCCCCATATGGCATTAGCTATTCCTTCAGAACCTTCTGCCCTGCACCAAAACCAGAACAACTCTTTGTGGCTGATGAGAACATTTTGTTTTCCTAAATGGCCTCCTTAGCAACAGGTGGACAAGCTGACAAAGGCAAAACATCTGCTGGTTTCCGTTGGTACTTTTATCTGCACACTCTGACTGTTTGAACAGGTTTTAGGAGATGTGATTACTTAAACTTAGTGAGAAGCAGGCTGCCCAAAACAACCAAATTTTGCAGTAAGATAACAGTTCTATTTTAAGACTAGAGCACTAATAATGTAGGAAAACATGAAGTGTAATTTCTTGTTACCTTGTTAGCTGCAAGAAACCCTTTATTCTCAAAACAATTCAACCAGCTGTGCTGACATAAACTCATAATCTCCCATATCTAAGATAGTTTTAGAAGGTTGATAAGGATATACAGAAATATTACTGTGAATGCAAATGAGTAAGATGTGTTTTGTTCACTATCGTGCTGCATCATCCAACTAGTCGGAGTTAATCCTTGCTTTGGGAGCGGAGTGGGGAGAGCACAGTGGACGATAGTGACAGAGAGAGCAAGTATTTCTATTACACCATATCTGTAGTTCTCTGTCCTACAAGCATTTTCTCATCCCAAGCAATCTTTCAAGAGTCTGAAGTGTGAAGTTGATAAATTTGTTAAACCCATTTCAGCTGCTGTACACCGTAGAAAAAGCTCCCCACACCTAATGTGCAGATTAAAACAAGTCACAAGCAGTACCCTTTGACATTTGCTGATTATTTCACACCTTTCTTGACTCTTGAGATCAAAACAGCTTGCCTATTTGAGAAATATTCTATCATTTTAATGTCCTGGATATAAAACGACTTCTTTATCATGGATATGAAGGTGCAAATATTTTATTTGCATCCTTAAACTGCCTATTGCGCACCGTGGAGAGCAGTTTGATGGGCTCCACCCTCACAGTATAGTTTGTGAGGTGTAACACAGATAGAATCCTAAGATTTATTGTTTTATTATGCCTGCAAAGTTGAGAGAATTGCTAAACATCACAACAAACAATTGCAGGTCTGAGGAAACAGAACTAAAACATGTTCTGCATCTTGCGAGGATACACACACGACTCAGACTTGCTTCCAAACTCAACTATACCACAGATATCTAACTAATGATTCATAATTGAGCAGGATCTATTATTAGCTCACCTAACTAAATGTTTGCAGTTGTCAGAGGTTTTCCCACAGAGAGGGAGCAGGAGCATAAACAGGTAAGATGGGAATGCCTTTAGGGAAATGGATGAGATTCTATGGCTGTGCATTTCCTTTGACTATTTGGAAGACACAGAGAAAGGCAAAATTGCTCATGAAGGGACAAAGATACTGCCAGCATAAGAGAATAGTGACACAGAATAGGCACATACTAAACCAAATCTGAAAATTCCAAGCAACTCAAACTCAACTAAGCTGAGAATGGCAAAGCACACCGAGGAAACGGGAGATAGGAACAAGATTTTTTGCATTTACACAAGCTACATCTGGGTACGTGCTTAGTTCTGTCTTCAGAGAACATGTTCTGTGCTGCAAAAGAAATGAAAATTATAAATTTCTATGGTAGTAGGAGCATGTACATCAGCTACCTGAGCTAATATACCTCCATCTGATTTCATCAAACTCCCAGTTCCATTTTGCAGAGCACAGAACATGCCTGCTGGTTCACAGTCTGTTTATATGCAAATCTCTCTTGCTCCCATTCACATCTCCCTTTTGTATTGGGGAACAAAAAAGGATATAAGTTATGAGATGTGGTTAAAAACAAAAATAATTAGAAAAAGAGAAAAGAAAGCTCCTGGGAGAAAATTATCTGATGCCAAAAAATGTGACACAACATGGCACAAGCATTTTAGTAGCAGTCATAGCAGCAGCACAGCAAAGGCATTGCCATGGCTGGCATCAATCTCATAAGGAGAAGCAATATTCTAGAGACTTTACATTTAAAAGCTGTGAAAATAGACCCAAAAAACCAGGAAGCGAAATACATACACAGCAAAGAAAATTGCCTGGAGCCACACTGCACATTGGTGGCTTTCCCAGCTCCCAGTTCTGAGCTGTATAACGCCATGCTGTTACCCCACTTCCAGCCAAACAGCCCTGAGAAGACCTCTGGAAACAAACACCTGTTGCTTTGAATGCCATATCCTTTCCATTGGTAACTACACTGTTCAGAACAAAAATCACAGGACTTTTGTGCAGCCTGGTTCAAATCCAGACAGCAATGCTTGCAGGGATGCTTCACACACACTGGTCTCCAAAATCAGTGCCGTGTAACTTGCCCCCTGATTGCAGGAGGCTTTTCCCCCCATGTTGTTCCATCAGGCAGAAGCCACTGAGCCTCATCTGTGGGAAATGGGATTGTATTTTTTGGTTTTGAGCAAAGGTGGAACAAAAGAAACTAATCAGGCTGAAGCTACTGCACCAGCAGACAACATGGCATTCCCACGTCTCTCTGTGTTTTACTTGAAAATAATTACATGTGGTTAAAACTAAAAAGCACCAAGCAATATATGAATTGGTAAAGCAGTAAAATTGTACTTGAACACCACCATGAGGCTTGAGGTTAAACTATTTATATAAACAGAAGAATTCTGCAGTTACACACAGACCCCAAATAAGTTTTGGATAAGTTTTTTCTACATTGAAAACAGATGAGAGGTCCTTAATATGTTCTGTAACTGATTTAAAGTGAAGAGTGGAGGCTGGGAGGAGGGTAGATGACTTGAAATCATGCCAAAGTACTGCAAAGTATACAAGCTGGAATATCTAACTATAAATCATTGAATAGAAAATGCTGGACACTAAGGAAAAAAAAAATTATATAGTCTGTGCAGAGGTCTGATTCAGAAAAACGTGCTCCAAAAAAGTAATAACAAGTGAATATAGGATTTTTCCACATATTAAATACAAGCCATTTTTCTCCAAATATATTTCTATTCAGAATATTCAGTAGGTAGGTTACTGAATTTAAAATGACTGGGACAGTCTGATACTTTAGATTATTACATTTTTAATACAGAGTTGACATTGAAATGTAGGACCACAGTTTCTTTGGAGGTACTAAGAAAATAAGAAATACAAGCCAAAAAGAACGAATAAATATCTCAGCACATTCTAATAAAATGTAAATAGAGCATTCCTTACCTGGGTGTTTGGGTAGCTGGGAGTAGTTTCCATACACCTGCACAGAAAATATTACATAATGAGACATAGTGAGGCAAAACTCGCTAAGAGGAAGCCAAGTATATCTCAATACTGACCATATTCAGAACATTACCTGGTATTTTTGCTGAAATAAAATCAGCAAAGAATAATGACAACAGAGTAGAGATAATAAACTTTCCATGGTCTATTTCAGGTTAAAAGTACAACTGAAATCAAATTTCTGTAAGATTTCAATCATAAGTTTTCCTTTGCTACTTTTGGTATTAAAAAGGTCATTTTCCATGCAGGTTCAAAAAGTCCGTTCCTTCAGTGACAGCAAAATATCCTCCAGATCCTTTAAGTGGTACTTTCTTGTTTCACACTTTGATATCTTCATTTAACTCTAAATAAATTACGGTGATTGGAGGAAAATTAAAAGAAATGTGCATCAAATCCGAAAGCTGTACTGTTCCGTGGAAAGAAGTCAAATATTTCTGTTACAATCTGTGCCAAAAAAAAAAAAAAGAAAGAAAAAAAAAAAAAAAGTCTTGTTTTCAACTTTCTTCCTATGGTTGTCTTTTCCTTGCAATTACTTTCACGTTGTCAGAGATCCGGAGCCAGTTTGAGTTTTGCTCGCAAGAAAAGGCACTTCCTTATAGCACATCGGGCGGAAAACTCTCCCCGTTTGCTCAGAAACTGAACTGGAAAGAGCTGCAAACCCCCCGCTTGTCCAGCTCACGTTTGCACCTCCATCCCAGATCCTTTTGGGTGGAGAGCAAGCCTGAGTGATGTCATGCTTTCTCCTCAAACTTTGTCCCATTCTGGGACTCTATTTATATCACGTTGCTGCTGCTGTCTCTTTGCTGGGTCCTAACACCAGCCAGGCAGGAGCAAGGGGAGACAAGTCCATGTGCTTCAGCAAACAGATAACAGAGGGATTACTGCTCTGAGCCATCAGAGAGGAATCAAAGCCGGGGCAATTGCTCGCAGTTCGAGCGCTCAGGAAAAGCAAAAAGGTTTTTAAAGGAAAGCTGAGGTCTATTTGTGAAAATAACAGGCTGCACTTCAGTCTGAAGAGGCATAACCTTTAAAAAAACCCACTCATTTAAATCGCGTGGCACTGTGAGGGATCGACTTGGCTGTGTCTGTATCTGGCAGGGGAAACTGAGGCATTTGTTATTTCACCGACTTGCTCAAAGCTGCACAATGAAACTAGTGAAAAAACCCCTATGAAAATACTTCTGTAGTTGCTACTTTTCTTTTTTTAATAAAAATAATTACATATAAGTAGTTGTATAAGAGTCTCCCAATTACACCCTGGATTATGTTGCAAATATTAATCGGCATTTTACATGTAAAAGAAAAAAAGCAGCTAGAACTAGCTGATATTTTTAATTTCTTTTGTTCTGCTATGGTAAAATCTTGTTTTCAGTTCTCTTCTAAACAAAGTTTGATCAGCTTTCCATCCCTGTTCATTTCTTCCCTACATTTCCATATCAACCCCTTCTTTATCCTCACACAAGTCCCTTAAAGGTGACATAGGCGAGACCATAAACTAAAAATCACAATCCTAGCATGTTAATGTCAGCAAAATCGAAATTATTTCATTTACCTTTTATTTTGCCAGAAGTTATGTCAATAGATTGGATATTATTTTCAGTCCCAGATGCTTACTGAGATGCAGGAAAGGGATTTCCATGCACACCACTGTCCTTGTAGGGTTTCTCTTCTCCCCTTTGAGCATCACCTCCTCCCCAACAATCTCTTTAGGGACTTTTGACCCCATCCCTTCAGATACCTCTATCAGCCCTTATTCAGCTGGGTCCTTTTTTAAGCTCTATTCATTCCAGAGTATTTCCCCTCTTACTTTTCTGCTTCTGAATCACAACTTCTGCACCAAACTCCTGACTGGAGTTCATTATAACTCTTAGGATGAAATGATTTTCCACTGACACTTCATATAGATGTTGTCCAGCTGGAAACCAGCAAGCTTGGCAGTAGCTGTGGCCCTGAGTTGCCCACCTGGCTTCCCAGATGTATTCTGAACTTCCAAAGTTTCTGGTGGTAACCAGCTCCTTGCAACTGACTGGCAAGGAGATGGGACTCCAGGATTCAAGGACTGAAGAGAACAAAATGAAGTTTGGAAACCCCAAGACATTCATGCTGCACGAGTGCTCCAGTGTTACCAAAGTGTAATATCACAACATTGCAGTGTTGAAATAAAATGTGAATTTTGTTTGTAATCCTGATTTAGGACCTATAACAGAATAATTCTGAAAATTTTGAATTTCAGTTCCTACCATAATTCAGCTTCCCACTTAGTGATAACCAGTCTGACCTTTGCTTATTGCCCTCCAGGTTTTTGCAGGCTTCTTCCCTCATTAGTGTTAGCCAAAATATCCTTGATATCCTGAAGGAAGAGGAGGAATTCTGCGTCATGTAGTGACAGTGTAATAACATGTAGAGCCATCCTTAGAAGTAGCAGAGAGCTGCAAGCTAAAAATCCTGAGAAAAGCTAAAATGTAAAAAGAGAAAGACAGGAATTTGAAATATTTGCCAAGAGGGGCCTGTCAAGGGAAACAATATGCTTACCAAAACAATTGTGAGAATCCAAGCAAACACGTTCACTGCCAAACATTTTCTGTAGAACCAGCAAATTGCAAGCAGACATTGGAGATTATTTGCAGAAACAAATTCAGAGTTTATTCCTGTGATGCCCTGGAAACTCAACCTGAAACATCCCGGAGCTCCCACCACAGCCCGTGGTTGCACCGGGCACCTCGGGTGTGGAGCAGAGTCACTGCCCCAGCTCTGCAAGAGCACCAGTCCCAGGGATTGCTCCTGGGGGACCTGGGCATGGACCAGTGCTCATGGCAAGTACCTGCACATCATTAAAAGCACAATGCTCCGTGGCTGGGCAGCTGTGCTGAGCCTTCTGGAGGGTTTCCCCCAGCACGGCTCTCCCACCCTGCTGCCCTGGGAGCAAGGAAGGAGAAGGTTTTGCCTCCCGTGGCACAGCTCTGGAGGTCCCTGAAAGACCTCTGGATCTCCTGTCCCACTCAGGGACAGCAAAAAGCCAAGGGGGAGCTGCTCTGCAGAGGGAAAAGGTTTAACAAAAAAACCAAAATCAGTGGCTTTATGTCAGTGGTGCTGGTTGCAATGCTTGCACAAGGGTGTGAGTGTGACCTGTCATGTGACAATGGATGGACCTCAGCTTTCCATTTCAGCCCCTGGTGCTGATTCCGGATGATGATGATGATGATGATTATTATTATTGAAACAGAAAATCAGCAAAGGCTGTAGCTGACATTTACCAGGAAATGAAAAATAACCCAAAGTTAAAAATCTTTATTGCAAACTACCTAAACACAAGCAGAAAAATAATCACTTGAAGTTTTATACTGTAGAAGGCAAACAAGCTGTAGTAGTTTTCCTCCCTTGTTTTCATTGGAATCACTAACTTACCACATGAGAGCTGGTGCATAATTGGGAGTGAAATGTTTTAGCAAACATCTTAGAAAGGAGTATTTTAAGAATCAAACTAACAGATTTTGTATAACTTCTCTAATATCACAGTCTCTACTAACACATCAATAAATATTCTGGATTAAAATGACTCTGGTCAAACTGTTTCTCAGTCAGCCATAGGCATTATTAACAGCTGATATATCAACATCCATCCACCTGAATTTTAGTGCTAGCTTTTCTGACTTCTAATGGACATCCCAGGTAAGTAGTTGTAGAACTGATTTTATTTAATTCACTTACACAAAACACCCCACAGCTGTGTAAGCTAATTCATCTGTCCATCATCTGCTAAAGGAAACCACTCAGCTGTAAATAGGTGTATATATTGGTTTGATTTGCACCATAAAAAAATCATTTACCAGCTGCGTCACCTTCAGAGGGACTGAAGAACATATTTCCTTCCCTGCTTTGTTTCTTGATGTATTACAATCAAAGAAGGATAACGGCAATACTGATTGGCCAAGTAACTATGGAATACAGCTGAGGAACCCTCTGGTTCTACAGAAAAGCAGGTAAATGCAAATCTCACTCAAAAGTAGAAGATTTTTGCTTAAATCACCATTTCTTTAAAAAGAAAAGTGCAAAAATTGATTATTTACAATAGGATCATCATATTGACCTTTATTGATGCACTGGATGGGGCTGAGGCAGAAAAGGCTGAGTCCTGCTTTTTCTCAAAGTTTCCAGCACACAGATTCTCTTTCCCTCGTGGGAGGGTTGCAGGGACAGCTGTGCTGACACACCACAGCACTTTCTCCTGGGCTGGAAGGATTAAGTGGCATTTCCTCTCAGGCATTTAAGAACTACACCCCTTTTCATTGTCACGCCTTACCCAAAGCACCTCAGAGCTGGGCTCAACTTCCAAGGAAAAATCCAGCCTATGATAAAGTTTTATTTAAACTGCAAACTTGTGCTTTCATCACTCAAGACTCTGTAATTCGAAGTAAAACCAAGATATACAACCGAAAAGGGTGTTTTTTGTTCTAATTTTAAGAGCTGTTTGTTAGTGTTTGTTCTTGTGGATGCCATCACCTCGTGTTGCTGGACTAAACCCTCCACAGACAGCTTTTGCTACAGTCCCTGTAACATTCTTTTAGCTGGTAAAGATTCTCTGAACTGTGGATGTCTATGAGTGAAAAACAGCTTGAAGCACACTGTACCTGTTTTCTTAGAACATTAAAAGAAAGGCATTTAAATATATTTTTCTTTTAGCACTTTACCATCCAAACAGAAAATTTAACAGAGGGTCATTTTGGGTTTAGAAGTTTTCTCTAGGACTGCAAAACACTGGCCAGCAATGTTAGTGCCTATCTTTACATTGAAACTTTGAAATTAATAAATTGTGGATGAAAGTGCAGTTTCATTAGAAAAAGGTTTTTCAGTTGACATTAAGGATATGTCTTCATCACAAGAAAATTGCTGTTAGACTCTATCCCTTATAGCAGCAGAAACAAAAGTACTGTGGATGGCATAGGCCAGCAAACATGATCTATTATATCCAAGGATCCAACTAAATTTTAGTGCTACAATTTCACTTCTACTGCCTATTATTATCCATCTGCAAAACTCAAATACTTAATTTTGTATTAGTTCTAAATGCAGAAATAAGTTTTCTTTCATATCTACCTGTGAGTCCTTAATTAGAAAGATGTGGGCTTTTTATTGTTTTGTTGTGGGTCTATTTGAAACAGAATTGAAATTCACAGACCTGAAGTTCCTGGGATGAGCCATCATTTCTAAGGCTCACATAAACACAGGTTAAGAAACAGGCTAAGCAGGACAGTTTTAAGAAAAATAAATTAAACCTTGGTGTGCTTGGGGGGTCACCAGCAGAACAAGAGTCATGAGAGATAAACCAGGAAGTCCAGAGGGATTTGGAATGTGAAAATAATCAAACCTGTTTTACACACTTGTTGCAGAGGAGTAGGAGGGAGCAAGGCTGGTGTTGGTGTAGAACATCTGGGAGAAGCGGCTGTGAAATCTCCAGAAGGGGAGGATGGACAAACACTTGGCAGAGATACCATGGAAATACTTGGTCTTACCTTGCAGCATAAAGGTGAGCTAAATTAGAGCTTTTGGGCTGTTCCAACTCTATTTTGCCATCATTCCATGACTTCTGAGATCATTGATGCATGTGCATATTCCTTTTAATTTTTCCCTCATAGCCAAACAGCATTAACTTCCTTCAGTATTAATTTTGGCCATTAATATTTTCAGTGCAAATCCTGAAATATAATAAATTCTGATTTTCAATTCATAGCTGAAAAAAAAGCAAATAAAAATCTTCAAAGCATTATAAAGAACAAATTTAAACTATTTAAAAAATAAACCCAAGATTTTCTATACTTTATGGGAAAGTATTATGCCTAAACATTTTGCACCGGCTATACAAGCTGCATAGAAGCTTTATTAAAGTGAGAAACAGTTATAAATACATACAGATTTTATGATGCCTGATGAAGTGCAGCTTGTCAGAGTTGTGACCTTCAACAGCACAACCAATAATGCTGAATGAGCAGCTTGAGGTGTGAGATAATAAAACACTTTATGAGTTCTTTTCTGGGCCCTGACACTCTGGCAGGAATAACCTGCACAAAGACAGCTGCTAATGGGCACCTCAAAGGTTTCAGATCAGCAAAGAAACACAAAAGGGATGAAAAAACCTTCACAGGTAGGAGAAATTCAGGCATTACAGTTCTTACTTGCACAATGCCATGACACAGAAGGTGACCAAAGGGTGGCAGTGGCCACTGCAGGACTCTGGTCCCTGGGACATATCAAGTAGTTAAAGATATTTGGGTAAAATTAGTCAGAAAGCAGATCACATGAGAACTCGGCATGAAATTTTCTTTGAGCTGACAACACTGAAAAGGACAAACTGAACAGTTCAGACTGGAGAAAAAGAAAACAAACACAAATCCTGGAGTTAATTCAACAAGGCTAATGCTATCATGGAAAAATATTTTTCTAATTAAGGAAATGAGAAGTTACTGGTTGATGCCAGAAAACAAAATACAGCTTTTTGGCAATAAAATTTAGGCCTAATCAGATGCAAATACTTTTATCATGCAAAATATGTAATATTAGGCTGATTTAATATATATATATATATATTCTTTATGAAAACATTAAGACACTGATGATTCAAAGACCAATTAAGCAGGTAGATAACAACAAATCCTACATTTAATGATTCTTTGGATAAGGTCCCACTTCTAATTGATAGTTATTGGATTACTCTTCTTATTGTCTATTTATTGTACATTAGACCTTTTTTGCGTCGTGGTAGTGCCTTGAACATCTTACTCCACACACTGAAGAAAACATTTGATTTCTGCAAAGTAGTCTAGGCTTTTGTGCAAATCCCAAAGATTTAATTTAATCACGTCTTTCAGTATCTGAGCCTTAATGCCAAGCTTACATAAAACGGGATAATTGGATAAATAAAACATTATACAAATTCTTATTTATGGGATTAAGCCAAATCCTTTTTGCAAAAGCCACCACCTGTAACTGCATATGTTTTGGAATCATTTAGGTAGTCAGAGTTTCTTAATTACACAAATATTTCACCATGATAAGCTTTAGCCTTGAGGATTTGTGCCAGTTTTTCCTCTTACAATCCTACTTATTTCTCCCTTGCTCTTCTGAGTAAAAGCAACTCCATGAATAGTTTCATTCGAGTGCTTTGTGAAACAAGTTGAGCAGCCCAAAGGGAGAACCTCCCAGCAGCCAATGGAAATGCCTTCCCAGCAAGGACATCAAAGGTTGCCAGAGACATCTGTACTAAAGACTTGTCCATGCAGGGGAATGACACAGTCCCTGCCTTTTGTAGTTTCTTCCTTTGAATCTAAGTGGCAAAAGCAAAGAGAAGGTGGGTGGGGACAGAAGACAGAGAACTGGCTGAAGTGTGGGCTGGAGCTTCCAGACCTACACTCTTCTTAAAATCTGAAGAGTCATCAAACCCGAAATGCAACTCATTAATTAATTTAAAAGCATGAAAACTGAATTCCAGAATTAAGGTCCAGAATAAGTCACACAATTTCAGGTACTGATCTTGTCTCTCAGACCATCACAAACCAAACCCAGCATAAATTCTGTTCCATGACCTCTCGACCACCGCGACTCCTATTGGTTTGTTCCTCGCTCTGCTCTAATGGTCAATAATCTGAATAATCACTTACATCTGTCAGCTATAACAGTCATCCCAAAGATCCTAAAATCACAAGACACACCCTGGAATTATGGAACTGGCTAAAAACATATTTTCAATACAATAAACAGAAGAAAAAATCCCATTTCTATCTGCCACTGTTCCTACTGCATACTGCGGGAAAGCGAACTGGAATAGAATCAACTCTTCAAAAGGGGATTTTGACTATGAAAATGGATATGATACGGAGATCAAAGAAATCCCCCCCCCCTTTTTTTTTTTTGAGGATTTGACACTCTCTCAGTGATTTTCATAGGCTCCCTAAAGAAATGTCATTTTCAGATGTCACTTGCAGCTAAAGACAATGAATGTGACCTTCTTCAGATCCTTTTTAATTAGTTAGAAATACTGACTTTTAAAGAGATTATGTGTTTCCCTACTCCCTCTTGGGCTCTAAGCCTTTTGTAGGATATGCAAAGTCAGCTGGGATGAAGAGCAGGAGACAGAAGCATCAAGGAATCCCCATCACATCAGCATTCAGGCCTGCAGAATTAAATACAGAAGAAATTTCTCTGTAGTCAGGCCACTCCCTGTGAAAATGGCATTACAAAACATAGCATGTCACATTTTGAACAGCCAGGATATATGTAGTGTATTTAAAAGCAGGATTTATCCACTGTTCAGAGGGAATAAAATCAGCAGTCCTCTGCTAGTGGTAAACCATAGTAACCAGTATCCACTCAACAGAGGACAATGGCAACAGAAACACAAATAATTTTTAAAAGCATGATTAACTCAAGCAGATAGAATTGTTCTCTCTATAACTTTTAGAAAGGCAGAAGAGAAGGTTTTATACCTACATGTTTTCATTTGCATTTATTCTGCAAGGTTGATACGTAATATGAAAAATAAAAAGTATTGTTTCACGTGTGTTTTACTGAAGCTTCCAGGTCAGAACACAACATTACTGGTACAAGGCACTGTATGCAGTGCCTACCCATGTAAGAGTCTGTAACCACAGCACTTAAAGGGCACTTGCAGAAGTAGTCAATCAAAAAGAGTAATAAAACTGGGAACAGAAGAATGCTTGCCCCAGGGTGTAAATTTTTCAAACTGCAATGCAGAATATGCTACAAGCCTAAATCATATTTATCTTTCACATGTTTCTCAAGGTCCCTGCTGTTCACTGAAGTAACACCTGATCTGAAACTACCCAAGTTACTCACCTGCAAGAAAGTGGCAAAACACTCTGCCTGATAAGCAATCTTCGAGTTGCAGAGTGTTAAGGTAGATTTTTTCAGGTAGCTCCCATTTAAAACACAGAATTTTTAGCAAAGCCAACTGACCTGTGCACAATGAAGATCAGTCATGGAACAAATCCATTGTTTTCTGTTAGATCCATTTCTTCTCATGACATCTTTTTGCCATGGAATCCTGTCAGCACAGCCTGGAGTGTGTGCCAGCAAAGCAGGGGTGCACAATCAGCCCCTGTCACATCTGGGCACAGGGAGTTCTTGTAATTTGTTTGATAAAAAGCTGCTCTTACCTCAAATTCTCTGTGGCAGAGAACCAGATAGTGAAGTTCTCAACTGCCAGGAAAGAGTTTTGCTATTTCCCCTCGCTCTCCAGCCTGCATCTTTCTTTCCCCCTACTGCTTTCTTCTGTTTGGATTGGTGTCTAATAGCAGACTTCCATTAAGCATAATTGTTACTAGTTAGTTATGCTTGAGAAGGCTGCATTAATCATTATCACATCAGCATATGAGCATTTTGTTCTCCAGTCATAATTTATGTCCTTCTGGTGGCCCAACTCATGTACTTTCTTTCTTTCTCCTCCTCTCGAGTTCCCTTGAATTCCTTCCCACAGACCCAGCCCTTCAGGACAGTGATGTCCTGTCCTGATGCCACATTCCCCTTGGTGCTTTTCCCTTCTAATGGTCTAGCTGTGTTTCCCAAAATGCCCTTTGGGTCCTGTGCCACACTGCCCAGTCACCTGTGCAACAGCTGCACGGCAGATTCCATGAGTTCCAGCAGGTGGGAACTGGCCTGTGTGGAAGAATCAGTCAATTGTTTATTGCACACCACACCAGGGGCCTCAGCTGGACACCATACAGGGTTTGCCACCTACCAAACAACTTTTTAAAAACTGCATTCTCCAGCATAACCAGAGAAAATCTTCACAGGGCCACAATTCCAGCCACCCTAACTCCAAATCTGAAGGTCTAAGTGGAAGAGGATCTTTCTCCCTTATTTACATTCTTTTCACAGCCAAATAGGGACTGTAACACTTTGGACACCTATCCTTTCTAATCATTTTGCTATACATAGTATAACTTTACTACAAGATCAAACCACAGATGGCAAGACAGTACCGTGCTAGATCCCACTATTGCAAGTTCCTCACCACATTTTTGCTTTGTAAACCCTACACGATCAGCACTTAATGCTTGATTTATTTTGGGGGGGGTGAGGTTACACTTTAATTCAGTGCCAACTATCAAGGTGTTGACTGGTTCTATATAGTAAGCTCTGTGTATAACATTATTTAAGTAATTTGATGAATATTGGGGGTGGGGGGAATGAGAAAGAATACACCAGCTCTGCAATGCTAACAGCATTAGGAGGCAGAAAATGTCCCTGCAGTTCAGTGCCTCGGTGTATGTCACACTCCGGGCGGATTTAACGCAATTAAAGGTGTTTTTATTAAAGGACCCCCAAGGCCACCGGGCGGGCCGGTGGTGCCACCACGTGGCCGAACGTGGAACTGCAGCGGCCGCCCCGAGCATGGACCGCCCGGTCCGCACCGCGCCCTTCCCAGAGGGAAAAAGGAATTGCACAGGAACCACTCCATCTCCACGGAAAAGGTATCGCAAAGCTCTGTCAGAACTGCTCAGCTGCCGAGCGAAGAAACGCTCTCACCTGGTTTAAGCTTCACGTACCTGGTAGCGACTGCACTTCTAACTCGCTGCTGGTGAGGCTCACACAGCTCATTTACAGGGGAACTCCGCAGAATTACTGTACTCACCTGCTATAGTTTGAAATAAGTTTTGTAACTGGACCTCAGTTTAGGTAGTCAAGTAAAACAAAACATCCAGATAAGAGTAAGTAAAATTTCTAGATCCATAATAAAAAGATAATTAATAATGCCAGAAATTGCAGATTCCTTGTGAGTTATGACCCACCTTTTAATTTCTAAATGGAACCTCTGTGGCTTGAGCTCTTTCCCTAAATACTTTCCCTGCAAACCCATCCCAAGACCCAGATTTTTTTATTTTTTTTTTTATTTGTGTATATGTCATTATTTGAAAAAGTCTGACAGGAATGTTAGCCTTTATATTCTCAGTACATAGAAAACATACACTGCTCCCTTCCAGTACTATTTTTGAAAGCCACCAAGATGGAAAAAGGTTATCAGCAAGTTACCACTGGTTTTGTGTAGTGAAAAGCTTATACAGCAGGAGCAATGGGAATCGGAATCACTACTGGGACATCAGGCTGCAGGACTGGCTCAAGAAAGCTCTTTGCTGAAAGAGAAGCTCAATGCAAACAAGAACCACCGTCTTTGTATTAACACTTCGTATAGAAGTCTGAAATAGCAGCATCGTGAAAGATCCTGATGCTTCAGAGTATCATCCGTGACTTTGCCTCTTCAATAATCACAGCAGTTATTGATGACCACAACTTAATGAGCTCCTTGTTTACGACCATCTGCTTTGCAGTTGGTTTTTGGTATAGTTGCCCTTTTCAGTCTTTATTTATAAAGTGTCAGTATGGAAATAGGCACCTGCAAGTAATTCATCATTGCCTCCTACTAACCTGGAACTATACTGGTAACATCGAATTTTGAATGCTTGCATTAACTATATTAAAGACACGACTTTAGTGAAACTGGATCAAACATGAACACTTCTGTTAATGTTATTACAAAGTATGAATTTCTGTTTATAATATTATCAAGGACATTTGTCCTCATAGTCTCAATTTTTTTCCCCTTCAAGGAAGTAAAAACACAAGAACCTGATTATTTTAAACTCTGAATTCCAGGATCACAGCAAAACAGACATCAACCACTACTACCCAAAATAAAAATCAAGCAACTATACTGAGCTAATGTTCTCATATGAACACTGGCCTGTTTCAGTGGTGCAGCTTGTGGAACACTGGAATTTGGGGAAATGTCCTTTACTCACTGAACACTCTGTTCACTCCATAAACCAGAAGATAATTATCCACACAACTAATTAAAAGTATTTGCCTTCTACACTCAAATCTTTAACTCAAGGTCTAGGCTGTGCTAGAGCACAAATAACATGTCATATGTGTCAACATTCCTATGATTATTCAGTAAGTGGATAAATAAGGACACTGTGGTTTGGGCTCATCAGTAAGTCCCACCAAGTCCATTATTCAAATAACCTCCTGCTAGGACATCATAGGCATTTATAGTCTTCCACCACAGGTCCTCAGCTCGAAGTGTCTCCCAACCTTGTCCACTTGCAGAGATGACCAAGAACTCCATGAGATGCTCATACAGCAGCTTCTACTCAAGTAGATTCTTAAAAGCAGAGTTTCCAGCTCAGCCCAAAAGTCACCAGATACACAAAGCCAAGCTACAAATTACTGCACCCAGATAGAAACAGAAGTAATCAGAAGTGCAGATTTAGCATGTTACCTGTAAGACACTGCTATCACACCTGGCTTTAGAGGGCAACCAATTTGCCCAAACTCCAGTGAGGAAGTGACCAGTGTTATCAGCCCAGGTCTGGAAAAGGACTAGTTCCAATCAAACCACTCATTTTTCAGGAAGGTGAGGGCAGAAGTTTATCTCAGCATGGTTTTCTCCACTAGTTTAGACTCAGACTGTGTAAGCAACACAACAGATCGCTTTCTAAAGGAAGAAGACAAGTTTTGCTGCATTGTAACTTGCAGGTGTGAGACTCTGACCTTGGCACACATGCTGCAGCAAAGTGCTACCCAGCGTTTCTAAAAAAAAAACTGGATTGCGTCAAAATGCTGAGATCCAAGGGCAGCCCCAGTGCTCCTAAGGAGAACTTTACTCTCCTTCCTTTAAAGGTTCAGTAAGCAGCACATTTCCTTTGCTTTGTTTTGCACACTATTCTCTGACCACTCTTCTGATACAACCCCCTGCGCTTGCACACTTGACAATGCCCAGCCTCATCACATGGAATATGCTGAGTCGGAAGGGACTCACCAAGTCCAACCCTCAGCCCCACACAGGACCATCCCCAAGAGTCAGACCCTGTGCCTGAGGGTATCCCAGAGCTGGAACAGTGAACAGTCCAGCACCACCCTCCTGGTTGCCAGTTACAGCTGAGCACGGTCTGTACCGGCCAACAAACTCAACTTGAAACCAGAGATTTTGCGTGGAAACACTCACCCAAGAACTCCTAAAACTAAGTGATGCAATCAGACAGCAGTCAGGTCAAGTGCATAATGGGATATTCCAAGGATTTCAACAATTCATTCAGTCCTAGCACTGGTAGAGCTCCAAAATGCTCTAGTAGATTCTTAGAACGCAAGCTTTATTTTCATTACTTGACTAAATGGGTAACAGTTTGTTTGCCTAAACCCAACTAGTGAAAGCCTTAGAAGGGTGATAATTAAGGAACTTCAAATGAGGAACCTGGACATCCATTTAAGGCTACCCAAACTATTTATAATCAACAATTAGCAAGGCCTAAACCTAACAAGTAGAATGCTGCAAGAAGTGGGCTTAACTCCACTCCCAAAACATTGCAAGTTTAAGAGACTCCTTTACAGCAGGATTAGTATTCCTGCCTAACTTCAGTTTCTTTTGGACTTGGAAGCAGCTCTGGAGATTACAGACCCAAGTTCTAGCAGTTATACTAGACCTTAAACAGCTCTTCCACAGGAATTCCTAAGGGTAGTACCTGTTTTAAGCAAGTTGTAAAAGTGACCTCATACACACACTGAGACATTACAACCTGAGTGCTGCTGGTTTTTCTTCTTAAAGCGTGTCAGTTCTGCAGAACTACTGATCTTTTCCATTTTGTTTTCAAGCAGTGTATTTCCAGAAGTGAGACAACTTGAAGACAAAAAGCTACCACACCAGTAAAGCAGCAGCAGCCAAGCCAGCAGGATTAACCAAGATAGGCACAGGTAGTTAGTAACACTACAGGCAAGAACCTACAACATTAAGGTAAAGCAAGATGATGCATAAAGATTCAATGAAGCATTGAATCTTTGTCCTTTTACAAACACTAATGTGTATGACACTCATTTTCATCGGTTTCAGGTCCTAAAAAACACATCTCAGCTTCTGACTGGCTAGCTAAACAAGCCCAAACTCACAGAACTCTAATTTAAAAGTGATTCTTTTCCAGCAATATTGTACAAATAATAATCAGTCCACACTTTTTGCTACCAGGTTGCCAAAATTAAATACTCAAGTAGAGTTACATACACAAACATGCAAGTTAAAATAAATGAAATGCTCCACTTTATTAAGAAACCAAAAATACAAAACTGAAGAGTTCAAGGCTTCATGTACTCAAACACTACTGAAAAAAAAAAAGTAACTTAGTTTTGTTTACTAGCAGTACTAATATTGACCAAGATTCATCTCTACAAGGTAGTGTTAAAAGTTGACATTTTCCACCATTTGTGCTGTAATAAGCCAGTTTCAAATTAAGAACTTGGTGCAGTTACAGTAAAGTCCAGATATTTAAATCAATGTGGCCTTTAGTTAATACAGTTTTGTAGGCAAGAGCTTTTCATCTCAAGCCATGGTTGTTTTTTAGTGAGTTCTAAGATGCTTAGAGTTTCTTTAGCCAGCTATAGCTCTACGGAATGATGTTCCATGCAAAGACACAGCTTAAGTCAACTAACAGACCTGGATGCCATTTTCTTCTGGCTGCTAAAAATACACAGCTCTGAAGATAGATTGTAGAACATAGTGAGTTGAGACTGCATCTATTTGTAGCATGTTTGAGCTGAACTGCACACTTTGCTCTCAAGACACCTTGCAGACCATAAACATTCCCATTTGCTGGGAATGCTGATCCAGTCACACCAGACAAGTACTCACTGCTTCAGTGTTCCCTAGCAGCAAGTTCAGCTTTCCTCAGATACTTTAGTTATACGCATCAGGAAATAAAGGAAAGGTTAACTGTTAGCTCTGATTTAGCAATAGGAGCATAATATGAGAAGCAGCAAGGAAAACAGAGACTGAGAAATGCAGCAGACAACCAAGTATTAGCCTCAAATGAAGAACAGAAGACACTTTGAAAAAGACTTCCTAACAATGCATGAAAGTTCACTTGCTTAGAGATACTTGAAATACAACTTTATTACCTAAACAAAAAAGAATGGGAATGACAGAAACAAGGTTTTCCACTTAACACTCTGATGTGACTGCAGCAGTCTTATATTTGAAACGCAAAAGGGGAAGTAATTGCAGTCCAAAAAACAGCTAAATATGCAGGTCCAAAATATGAAGTTTGGTTTTTTTTTTCATTTTGTTTTTGTTTGGTTTTTTTTTTTAAACTGCCACATTCACTCCGAAGCCCATTCATCTCTTTCAGCATCCCAAAGATTAAGCACATGTTCTGCTCAGCTAGATAATAAAGTGGCAAACACGCTGCACCACTGACATCACAGGACAGTTGCCTATAAAACTAGACTTCTGACGCTGGGCTCCAGCTTCATCCCTCACAGGTCATCGTCTTCATCTGGCAGTGCAGTGGTCTGAGCAATCTGAAACAGAGGAAAGTTACACTTCAAAACTGTTCTGTTCTTCAGTTACTCGCCCCACAGATCTGAACACTGGTTTATCAGGCAATCATTCAGCCTTTGTGCCCTTTCTCACTGACCTGTAAGTCTTGCTCATACTGTGCTGCCAGTGCTGGGTCCATGACAACTTCAGGTGGTGCAAGCGCAGGCATAGCAACAAACTCCAAGTTCGGATCTCCAATTAGCTTTCTAGCAAGCCACAGGAAAGGCTTCTCAAAGTTGTAATTGCTCTTAGCTGAAATGTCATAATACTGAAAAAAGTACATATTACACATTATTAAGAGACCCCTCTAACATTTAGACGATAGCAAGATTAAAACACACATATCAACTCTACTTTTACCTTACTTTTTTTGACTGCATGACTTCTGTTTGCACTTCCATAAAGAGTTATGATCTAAGTGTCTAAAGACAGTTTCAGGCAGAAACTGGTAAATAAAAGGCACTGCATCTTTTAGAAGATGGAACCTTCAGGAGGCAAGAGTGCCTGTATCTTTTTCCTGTGACTTCATCTACTTTAGTGTCCCTTCTGTCATCAGATGAGATTCTGAGCAGTGAAAGCCAATTGCACACAAGCTCTTTTAAGAACATCACAGCTCCTTGCTCAAGGCCAGTGATGATCATCTTTAACATCATCATTTCCCCTTTTCCTGAAGTTTGGTTCAAACAGCCAAAAGATGTGAAGCTGCCTGTAGTGACAAAGGCAGAGCACTTGATTACTGTCTAGAACCAAACAGCACTCACCCAATCAACTGAGTTACTACCAACTCACACCAACTTACCTGGAGATTCTTCTTCCTATGGAAGACAATGGATTTTGCCTTGACTTTTCTGTCCTTAATATCCACTTTGTTGCCACACAACACTATTGGGATATTTTCACATACTCGTACCAAATCTCTGTGCCAATTAGGTACATTCTTGTAAGTAACTCTTGATGTTACATCAAACATTATGATGGCACACTGAGCTGGAAGAGAAGAACAGTGGAGTTACACCAGGAGTAATCACTTGCTTACAGGATGGGACAAAAGGTACCCAGAAAGATGCCATATCAGGGTTAAGCACCTGCATTAACTTTCCCCTCTGTGTGCCACAGTTCTGACAGCCCATGTTCTCTTAACAAGTTCAATGCACAAGTCCCCAGAACTTGGCCCATGACTGTGTCACTTCATACCCAATCTCAAACACCAGCCAGGTTCACCACCTTAGCCACACCTCTGAGGTACAGGGTGTTGCATCATATGAAAATACTTAAGACTACTGAAGCCAATTTGGATTTACACAAGTATTTGATAGAAATTATTTAACACCTATTTATCTCAGACACCCCAATGAGGCTGTGAGGCAGGTTGAGAGCTTGCAGTCCACATCCCAGGATGCCCTTGTCCAGAGCAGTTTCACAAAGAACATGGAGACTTGACTTTATTCTGGTACTTCAAAAGAAAAGCAATGTCAAACTCTAAGAATACCTTTTAAAATTTTAAAGATATAGAAGTGAATGACATACACACAGATCTCTGCCAAGCAGAGGTAAAGAATGCTATCATACTTGTTTAGAAAGACAATTAGATTCTGATGTTCAACTTCCTCACTGTATCTAAAATCTTGCAGTTCCTGTGTTCCAAGCTGTTGCCTTAGCACAGTACAGCATTACAGACACAAGTCTGTACTAAGTGAAGTTTCAACTTCAACACTTTCACCTCTTAACCATCAAACGTCACCAGCAATGTCTGGTCATTAAAGATGCATCACTTTCATTTATACCAAAGCCCACAACAGTCCACTGAAACACCATCTTAGCATGCTACCGCATTCACACAAGTTACCTAGCAAAACAAATTACCCTAGTTACACCAAGTTTGAAGACTCTTAACCCAGCTCATCACTGGTAAGCCACACTGATAGCTTCCAGACTGATCAACACGAACAAAATGAAGGACTGAACTGTAAAGAGGGACAAAATACTCCCAACATACACACACATCTTACCTTGGATGTAATAGCCATCACGCAGGCCACCAAACTTCTCCTGCCCAGCTGTGTCCCACACGTTAAATTTAATAGGGCCTCTGTTAGTATGGAACACCAGGGGATGAACTTCAACACCCAGCGTTGCTACAGAAATAACACAAAGCAGTGCACTTAGAAGTCATGGATTACACTGCCATTTGTAAAATATTAGGCCTCAAATGTTTCTTCAGACCTACCTACATACTTCTTTTCAAATTCACCAGTCAAATGACGTTTTACAAATGTTGTTTTGCCAGTGCCACCATCACCAACCAGGACAAGCTGTTAATAGAAAAAAGGAAAAAAGTCAGAGCAATACACTTCAAAACATCTATCAGTCATTTTAACATGAATACTAATTACTACTACAAAGACCTTAGTCTCACACGATGAAAACAAAAGGCTGAATTCCTCATGAAGGCACTCCCTGTACTGGGAACCAATTCGTTAAGCTCATGCTGTAACTGCAGTCAGTCTTATCTAGTCCCCGTAGGTGAAAACTACAATGCACTGCGAATATGGTGCTACTAAACTGCTATAAGTGACTGAATGATATTTGGGACTTTCAATGTGAATGTGACCCACTGGAGAAACCACTGTTACCTTACAATTCAAAAAAAAAAAAAAAAACCACAAGGAACCACAAGTAACAAGCTTCATGAAGTAGTCTTCTGGTTGTTAAGATAACAAAAAAATAAAAACAATCTACCAGCCACACAAAACACCAGAAGATCCTCTTCTGAAACACCTGAAGTTTTCTTCCCTGAAAGGTTAGTAAACAGAAAGCAAACTATTCTAATTCACTCCAAGCACTTTCTGCAGTGAAGTTGCTTCTGAAATCTAAAAACCATTGCACATGCAAAGATTCATTAACATTTAATTCAATAAACTACAAATACCATCAGATCAACACACGGCAACACTCTTTTTGTGCAAGTTAAACGCAATGCTACAACGCTACCATGCACCATTTAGCCAAGACCAGCACTTCAAAACCAAACCTAGAGTCCACGTCCGCACTCGAGAATCGCTCGTCATACTTGACTAATGAAAGCGAAGGATAAAGAGAACCCAATCCCCGAACCATTTCCTTACCTTAAACTGCACTTGGGGCTCTCCTTGGGCGGCCATGCTGGGTCTGCAGGGGAAATGGCAGCGTGTGAGCCGAGGGCGTGTGAGCCGGGCCGGAAGGGGCCCCGTGCAGCTCCCCGCGTGTTCCCGGGCCCGGGAAGCGCCTCCCGCCCGCGTGCGGCAATGGCGGCGCCCGCGCCTCCCGCCCAGGCCCGAGCCGCGGCCTCCGCAGGGAAGCGGCGGGCCGGGCCGGGGCACATCCC
>VXAU01000197.1:3374556-3495918 GCA_013399695.1 Formicarius rufipectus
ACAGAGTGGGAATGGGGTAGAGCGGGGATGGGATAGAGTGGGAATGGGATAGAGCGGGGATGGGATAGAGCGGGGATAGGATAGAGCAGGGATGGGATAGAGTGGGAATGGGATAGTGCGGGGATGGGATAGTGTGGGGTTGGGATAGAGCAGGGATGGGATAGTGCAGGAATGGGAAAGAGCAGGATGGGATAGTGCAGCAATGGTATACAGTGGCAATGAGATAGTGTGGGGATGGGGTAGTGTGGGAATGGGATAGTGCAGGAATGGGATAGAGCGGGATGGGATAGAGTGAGGATGGGATACAGCGGGAATAGGATAGTGCAGGATGGGATAGAGCGGGAATGGGACAGTGCAGGAATGGGGTCGTCCCGTCCAGCTGAAGGCCTTCTACTTATGTACTTATTCTACTTATGTTCCACCCCGGGAACTAAAGCACCACATCCAGATGCCTCCTGTACGTCTCCAGGGATGGATGACTCCACCAGCTCCCCGCGCAGCCCATTCCAGTGTGACTAACCAAACAGTATTTTTTCTAATTCTTTTCTAACATCTAATTTCTAATACCTAATCTGATTTTTTTTCTAATATCTGAATCTCCCCTGTCTCAGCTTGATGCCGTTTCCTCCTTTCCTCTCACAGCTTGATCTTTGAACCTTCCCACTGCTTGTGAGTTAAGCTTTGATGAGAGAGCAAAACTTAAAGAATCCAGCCAAAGGGAACTTTTACAGTTCATGGTTCATATTCCTGCAGGTTCCTTGAGGGTCTCCTTGGTAAAACCAAACACAGTGTACTTGCTTGGAGTAGGAGAGAAAACATAGGGCACTGCAACGCATGGGGATAGAGGAGGAACAGGGAAATGTAGAAGGGATGGACACTCCTGTCACTATGGCCTTTCATGGAGTTGTAAGGAGTGAGAAAGTCCCCCCTGAGCCTCCTCCAGACTAAACAAACCCAGTTTCCTCAGCTGTTCATCATAAGACGTTTTCTAGACAGTCCACGAGCCTTGTTGCCCTTCACTGGACACACTGCAGCACTTCAGTGTCCTTTTTAAGGTGAGGGGCCCAACACCAGACACCTCTGCACCTCTGGAGGCCCCTCACTGTCCCATGTGACACATGGAGTGGCTCCTTGGCAGGTTCTCTGGGCAGCAGGGCAGCCCCCAACTGTGAGGGCACCAGAGCTGTCCTGGGGAGGGTTGAGGCTCAGCTGCTCAGGGGACCATGAGTCCATCCTGCTTAATCACTAAAATCCCATCAAGATGTGTTTCAGTCAGCAGATGATGCTCTCTCTGCAAAGCCAAAGAACAGCATGTGGTAGCTCAGAAAAAGTATTAAACTGCCTCCAGCATGGCTTAATGAAGTGGCTTTAAGCAGCAGGAGAGTATAATTGAACAGCTTTCAGGTAAAGAGGGCTATGGTCAAACGGGCTTTCCTTTAACATACCTCGTGACCATATTCCATTTCCATTCTTCATACAAACTGATCTGCATTCACTTGAGAGTGCAGCAATGAAAGCAAAAGTGGTTTTGTAAGCCTTGGACTCAGGATAGTTCTCTAAGCTCTCAAAACTCTCTTCAAACTTCAGTGGAACAAAGCTGTTTAAAATTCGACTTTCAAAGAACATCAGAGTTTTGCATATGTCTATAAATACCGAGGTCATGGGTTCACATTGATTTTTAAGGTCTCTGATTTTTTTTAATCCAGTATAGTTAAATTACTTTTATGGGGCCTGCATAATCTTTGGTGGTGCACCCCATAATCTAGAATAAATAAAGGCTTTTTTACATATCTCTGAATGGAATTTACATGGAAAATATTTAATGGCAGGTGATATACACAAATATAGCTTACTTCTTGTTAATTTTCTACAGACGCAGACACAAAATACAAAGTTTTACAAGAGTGGCTGAACTCTGCTGTAATTTTTGCTTTATTTGCTAGTGTAATGCCAATCCAGATGTTGCATAAGATTTTCTTGGAAAAATCACAGGCATGTTGAATTTGCCTTCCCTTTTTGGGACAACTTGGCTTTGTGTGGTTTGCAGCATTTTTGCTGAGCGCCTCTAGGTGTCAGGATTAGGTTTTCTTCATATTTCCTATCTCTTGACTTAGGTCGACTGTGAACAAACTTAGCAACTCTCTGACACAGGTAAACACACAAAGTAAAAGGCAGCAGGTACAAAGTGTTTGAAGGTGCAGGTGGGGAATGGTACAAAAGGTGGTACTGGGGATAAACAGTCACAGAGCTGAAAAAACATATTTGAATATAACAGCTGTATTAATAGGAAAGAAAATATTTTTTTAACTGTAAATGGAGGAAATTATATATGCAGGCAGGCAGTGGAACGGAACATTATTGTGCTTCCCAGTTAAAGTAACGATTGTGGAAACGTCCCTGGAAGCCAAGTTCCAGCAGGAACAGGTTCCACACACTTGGGGTTCAAGGCAACACAGGAAATTGCTCTAAAAGGCTTGAGAGAAAATCAGTCATTTTCAGGATAGCTATGTAAAACAAGTCACATAGCAGCAAGATTCAATCAAAATATGTAATCAAAAGTAAAACTTCAGTTATTTTTTCACCAAGTAAAATGTATCTTACTCTGGGTTTCATTAAGAAACTGTACACTTGAAAGATGCATAGGGCAATGATGAATGGCAGATGTAGATCTACTTTTTTTCAAAAAACAAAAAAATAAGCAATTTACTGTCATTTAAGCAACTTGTATTGCTAATTCAGTATCTCTAGATTTCTTATCCAGCACTGAAATGAAACTCTTTAAATACATGAGGAATGTTATGCATGAGATTATTATGCTCAGTTTCCAAAAGTAACATATTTAGAATTTGTTGAACACGTTTTGAGAAGATGAAGTCTGTACCACACAATCCCACAATGGGTCGGGTTGGAAGGGACCACAGTGGGTCATCTGGTTCAACCTCCCTGCTCAAGCAGGGTCATCCCAGAGCACATGGCAAAGGATTGTGTCCAGACAGTCCTGGAGTATCTTCAGTGAGAAAGATTCCGCACCCTCTCCAGGCAATCTGTTGAAGTGCATGGCCACTGCACAGTAAAGAAGTTCTTTCTTATTTTTAGGTGGAACTTCCTGGGCATCAGTTTCTGCCCATTGTCACTTGTCATATTACTTGGCATCCCTGAGCAGAGCCTGGTCTATCTTCTGATACCTCCCTGCAGACACTGATAGACCTGGATGACGTCCCCTCCCAGTTATCTCTCCTTGAGCCTCTCCTCATCACAGAGCTGCCTCAGTCCCTTCATCACCTCTGCAGTCTCCACTGCACTCACACCATGTCTCTCTTGTCCTGAGGAGCCCAGAACCGGACACAGCACTCCAGATGTGCCTCACAAGGGCTGAGTAGAGGGGCAGGATCACCTTCGTGACCTGCTGGCAATGCTTTTCCTAATGCCTCCCAGAATACTTCTTTGTACCCCTAAACCCCTGTAAGTAGAGAACTCCTCTCTACCTTACCCAGATAATATTGTCTTGTAGTTTTTCCATAAAATTATAGGCAACAGATTGGCGACTCCCAGCTGGGACACAGAAGGGACTTCTTTGGAAGCCCAGATCCTAAAACCCCCAAAACACAGAAGGGTAAGGCAAACAGCTCTTTTTAGTTATTGTTTGCTATCAATTGTGTTGAGATCCCTTAGCTATTGTACAGTATTGGCTGTTCAGCTGTTGTTTCTTCCTGTCTGAGGGGTTAAACAACCCCGACTCGGAAAGGTGAGACGTCAGCAAGGGTTTTAGTCGGAGAAGAAACAGGAAAGCTATTTGGGTGCCCCTGTGGCAGCGTGATTTAGCCAGCATTTCGCTGTGTGTCATTTCGGGTACAGTTTGAGTCCAGCCTGTTGTGGAGGGAGCAGTGCTTTGTGCAGCTCCCTGACCGGTTTTTTTCACAGTTTCCGCGTTGCAGGGGGGAAGTTCCTCCCTGCCTGCAAGCGCCAGGAACGCCCTGCTGCGATTTTGGCCTCAAAGCCATCGGTGGTGTGGTTCCCTTCGCAGCTTTTGTGTTGCGGGCAGCGCAGTGCCCCGGGCCCGTCCGAGCGTGGGCAGCATCGCTGGGCGCGGAGATAGCCGAGGGAAGGAAAGCTCCCCCCACGGGTTTCCAAGTGCGGGAATTTGCTGTGTAAGACAAAGGAAACTACTCAGGCTAAGAGGTGTTAGAGGCACACCAAGTGCTTAAGTGCCTCGAGACCCAGAGGCCAGATCAGCTTCCGTGAGAGACAAAAAGTTTTCGTTGTTTTGAAAGTTTTTCTCTGATGTTTTACTGCAATCCAGATTGAAAGAGACCCCTACGGGATCTCCCCTTGTTCTGGTATTGCGACACTGGTGTGGATTAACTGGTCCTGAGCCACGGTTTACAAGGCAGGAATTGATCGAGTTAAGCATACGCATCGGGCCCCTGCATAAATTAGGTAAAACAGAAACCTGCCCAAAGTTCGAATTTTTTTAAAACTGAAACAGCATTACAGAGTATTTCTTTGCGGAAAGAAACGGAACGCAGTTTTACATGCAGGGTTATTTTTACACTAGCTGAGGACAGTGTGAGCGCTGCAGGGCTGGCGCGGCGACGCTCCGGGCGCGCTGCCCGCGGACACAGCGCGGCTGCCAGCGGGATCGGGATCGGCGGGCGGGGCAAGGACCGAGCCGACCTCGGCCGTGCAGCCAACCCGGAGAGGCTACTGCGGCTGCATGCTGCAAGGGAGTAATCGTGGAGAACCGAGCCGGCCACTCGGCGGAGTCCTCTGAGCGCGGGGCGGGGACTGGGGCTACGGTCGGCACGCAGAGACGCGACACTGCGGGTTGGCAGCAGCAACCAGCTGCCCCCCCGTCGGAACGGGGGGTGGGGGGGAGCTGAGAGAATTCTGACTTACAACAAAGGAGACAGATGGGAGTTTCAACTCCTGGGAAGAAAATCTTTGCCTTCTTAACTCTTCTTTTTGTTTTGAGAATCCAGCACGCCGGTTTGGGTCTGGTCCGGGACCGCCGAAGTCCGGGACTGGCTCCGCACGCCCCGCTTGTGAACCCGCCCCGCTGACACCCCCTCGTTACTGATCACCTCCCTCCCTTGCAAAGTTACTGGCAAAGTCGGAAGGGGGTGGGGTACAAACTCTGCTGTAGTTACAAGCACCATTGTTTTCTAAGTTCTTTTTACTGTTAGCTTACTTTTAAACAGGCCAGAAAAGAAGAACTGAAAAAGACTCCAAATAGGTGGCTAATCTAATTTGAATAACGTTGTCAAAACACCAAATAGTACAGTATCATTGTATTTCAGTTGCCTTTCATTATTTTTTCTTACTGTTCAACTGATTGTTAGCCTCCTTAAACATGTCTGAGTGAGACTGAGTTTTTTCTTTCCCTCCTCCCCCGCCAGCTCTGTGGTGTCAGCAAACTTGCTGAGGAGGCACCTGCCCCTTCATCTCAGTCATCGATGAATAAGTTAAAGAATACTGGGTCAGTATTGAACCCTGGGGGTCACCACTAAGGACAGACCTCCAAGTACACCCTGTGCTACAGATTACAGCTCTCTGGGTTGGGCCATTCAGCCAGTTCTCCATCCACCTCACTGTTCCCTCATCCAGTCCAGACCATCTGAGTTTGCCCATGATTGAACTGAGCAGTAATTACAGGTCTATACAGTCTAAAGCACTACTCTTTAGCAGGCACCCAAGAACACAACAGCACTGAGGATCATCTACATCCCAAGCTCTATTTCCTGCAAAGTCCCAAGCCTTTAAGACAAAGTTGGTTTTGTACAGATTTAGGACTTTGGTAAGGTTTTGGTGTTTTACCGGAGCCCTAAGCAGCAACGTGTGCCAACATGCATTAATTCAAGAGTTAGTCACCTTCTGCTCCATGGTACATAAGCATACAGCTTCCCTTTAATTTCCAGTCATGAATCCAGTATGGATCGCTCCAAGCTGTTCTGTGTGAAGAACTGAACAGAAGCCAGAACTGAAACAAGAAAATAATATTAGACAGTCAAGGGATGAGTCTGGAGCAGCAGTGACATCCACAAGCCCTGCCCTGGACATTTTTGGACTAAACATGAATTCCATGGTCTCCAAGCATAGCCTACCCACATCAACCAGGAAAGAATTAAAATAATCATACTGCACCTTTTTACAACTCTTTCTCTCACGACAGCACCCCCCACAATGTGTTACAATTTCTCCTGGGCATCTGCTCAGCAGCACTACTTCCCTGGGATGGGAATTCCTGTGGTACCTGAGTTTTCCTACATCGAGTTGTTTCCCCTGATACACATCCCAGGAACCATAGAGCAGTTTGGGGTGGAAGGGACCCCAGGATTTCCCTCTCCTCGTACACATCCCAGGAACCACAGAGGGCTGGAAGCGACCCCATGGTTTCCCCCTCCTCGTACACACCCACAGCGGCCTGGAAGGGACCTCTGGGGATCCCGCAGCGCGGAGTCACCTGGAAGCGTCCAGGTGGGGGAGTTTGAGTCCCTGCAGCGCGGCCTTGCTGTGCCGGTGTCCCGGTGCTGTGCCGGTGCCCCGATGCTGCACAGCCTGCCTTGGTGCTGTGCCGGTGTCCCGGTGCCGAGCCACGTCCCCGAGGCAATGCCGGGCCGCCTCAGGGGGGCGATGGCCGCGGCTCGGCGGGCGGAGAGCATCGCGGGGCGGGGCGGGGTGTGGGGGAGAGGCGGCAGCGAGCCAAGGCCAGACAGAGAGCGGCGCAGCGGGCTCGGTGCGGGCCCGGGCTGCGAGGGCCGCCCCAGGCACGCCGCGGCCACCGCGGGGCGGGCCGGGCCNGGGGAGATTGAGGGGGAAGCTGAGGGGGAGATTGAGGAGGTTGAGGGGGGAAGTTGAGGGGAGGTTGAAGGCGAGGCGCGGGAGAGAGGCCGCAGTGTCCGCCCGAGGCAGCGCTCAGGGCTGTCCATGATCCCTGCGCGCTGGCAGGGCCGCTGCTCCCCCTGCGGGGATGTGGCAGCGGAGTCGGACCGGCCCCCGTGTTTACAGCCCCATTCCTCCGTGTTTACAGCCCCCCCTTTGTCTCGGAGGACAAAGCCTACAGCGGGTGATGTTTTCGGGCCGCCCCTCGGTGCTCTCGGGTGGGTTTGTCGCCCCGAGAGCTGCTCGGCGTCGGTAGAGCTGTCTCTGCCGGGTTTATTCTCCGCGTGTTTACAAAATGCTAGCTGGCAGTGTTTATGCTCTCTTTTCCTTTCCCTTATTTGTGCTTTGGAAACGGTATACTAAAAAAAGAAGGGAAGGTTCAGGGAGGAGGTACCATCAGTGTGTCTGCAACAGGATATGACCTGTGTGAAATAAAAGGATATTTGACTCTGGGTTCTTGGGGTTGTTTTTCCCTTTCCTGAAAAGAAATGGAGAGCACACAGGAGTTCCTGAAATGGAAATGGAGAGCACGCAGGAGTTCCTGTGGTAGTTCCAGGCCTCTACATACAAGTAGAAGCTGGCCTGTGTTGAGCTGCATCTAAGGCTCGTTCACCTTAAGAATAACCATCCTATCTCCTGAGTCACTAAATACATTTTGGAAGCTCCATCTGTGGTGATGGAATTACAAGTCTCTTTGTTTTCCTATCGGAAAGGATGAATTAACATCTGAAAAGTTTTAGTGTGATTAAATTACAGTAACTCTACCGGGAGTGGTGTTGTGGAGTCATACCAGAAAAAAGTGTAATTTTTTTCAGTTATACTCGTTCCCTTCTCCTGTTTGTAAACATGTCCAGGTTGTGGGAATGCGTGCCAAATTTCAGTGATGATGCCCGCTTGCCATTTAGAGGAAGCAACAAATAATGATCCAAATTTGTTTTTCACTCTATAATGCTAAACCTGTATACTTAATTCTGACTGAGGGGAAGCAGTAGTGGTCTGTTGTATGGGTTTTTAATTAAAGCAACCAACCCCACACCCTGACAACTCCCCGTTGATATTGTTAGAGGTGTTTAAAGCAACTGTGTAAAGCTGGTTTTTAAACCAGCTTTATTATTTAACATCTGAAAAGTACTGCAGCAAACTACTGCTTTAACAACTGCAGCAAGGTACTTTAAACACTATGGTCTGAAATAATGTATGAACCTTTATTTGCTTATTTTCCAAACTGTTTGAGTTTGGTTCGTGCAGTTTCACCGTATTTTATTTGGGTAAATGAAATAGTGAAAAGTGGAGCATAGATATTGTGGTTTTCAAACAGGCCTAGGCTTGCAAAATCTTCAGGAATAACTATGGCTTGCCTCTTTTCCTTAATATAAGGATTTCATTATGTGTTGCTTTGATCATTTGTTACCTGTACATGCTATCCACTCTGTTTCCCCCAAAGAACTAGGGTGGTACAATTACTTTAAGAGATCCCTGTGCTTTAGTCAGTCCGCACTGACCTGTTTTAACTGATCACAGTTAAAGGGAATACTCCTTAGCAGAAATGTTAATTTAACATGTGTCTGTTTGTATGTTCCTGGATTTTTTTGGACAACCAACAAGCTAATTTGTCACAGAAGCTGTAAGTTTTTCCTAATTTCCCTTTACAAAGAAGAGTGAGAAATGTTACCTGTCAGTGTTTATAGTTCATTAACATAAAATTACCTGTTTATATTTTTAATAGGCTATATTTGGGCAGTTAAACAGTGCTAAAGAATTGCTGGAGAAAGAAGCTGTTGAGGGCGTGCAGATTATATAGCCTTTAGATAATGTTGCTTCCTCTTGATTTCTTAACTAGAAGTTTTGTAAAGTACAAGCTTCTTCAGAAGATAGCAATCATAATGGTATTTGTTTAACTTCAGAAAATTATTCTCATGTCATTCTGAACTATTCCAAGCAGGCCAAAATGAACTTCTTGCAGCTTGAATTGTTCTTTAATACAATGAATTGGAGACTTTGATCAAATTCCAGACTGATTTTAGTTATTTTGAGCACAAATTAGTCTAAAATTTCTCTCTGATCCAATACACTGTTTTCAGCAGTGGTTTATAGTAAATATTGAGGGAAGGAAAAAAATGAATAGTACATAGCCATGATTCCAAAATAGCTGCCATTGGTTTGCAGACAAAAAGTAACTCTTGGAAGGATTTCAAAAAGCTGTAGAATCTGTGCTTAGTCATCCAGATAGTGAAATGTGTCAAGTATGAAAAGCACATGGGTTAAGTATTAAAAGCAGATGTGTCAAATATTACAAATATGTCATAATTAAAAACAGCTGTCATTTTGAAAAAGACTGTTAATAAAACTCATTCACACTTTTTTGTTATTGTTGTTAAATCCTTTAAGACAGATAAGATGTAAACATCTGTTCAGGTGTGATGTTTTAGATCTCAGGTTTGGGTTGCACTGTCCATATGGCTCCAAAATTACCTCATTGTTAGATGATGAAAATACGTTGAAATCCATTTTTCGTGCTTGATCAGTGACTCATTTAATATACTTGATTTTTATATTCCTTTACTCTTGAGTGTTAATGCAGATGTCTTGCAGATGTCCTGCAGACATCTCTTGGGCCCTCTGTGAGCCCTCCTGATACAAAACAATTTCTGGACACACTGATGGTGTCGGGAGAAGCTGTAACACTCTCTAACGTGCTCCTTGGGTCTGGTTCACTGGGATAATAGTCAGTTATTATCCCTGCAGCCTTCCAGAGGAACCCGTGTGATCTGGACTGAGAAAGAACTAACCTTGAATGGCATTTCAAGGGCAAGTAATAGTCACGTTTTTCAGTCAAACACTGTTTGCCGTTTCAAAGGTCAGTAATTATTAAGATATCTCCAGCTAGACTTATTTCTGCAATTCTCTTAAGGTATTGGAGGGGACAGAAGTTTCATGGGGATAGCTTGTGCTTGGAGCTGAGAAATGGTACTGTCTGAATATCTGGATTCTGTCATATAAACCAATGTTGTGGTATAACCCCAGCTGGCACCCAGAGCAGCACACAGCTGTTCCCTCACTCACCCTGCTGGGATGGGGGTGAGAATTGCAAAAGTGAGAAAACTCCTGGCTTGAGATAAACACAGTTTAGTAGGTAAAGCAAAAGCTGCAGACAAGCAAAGGAAAACAAGGAATTAATTCCCCACTTCCAATGGGCAGGCCATCCCTGGGAAAGCAGGGCTCTGTCACACATGACAGGGACTTAGGAAGGCAAAATGCTGTAACACCAAAGGTACCCCCCTTCCTTCTTTTTCCCCTGTCTTTATACACTGAGCACGATGCTACGTGGTTTGGAATATCCTTTGGGTCCCTCCTGCCTGTGCCCCCTCCCAGCCTCGTCATTGGTGAGGTGGGGAGCAGAAAAGCCCTTGACTCTGTAAGTTCTGCTCAGCAGTAACTGAATCATCCCTGTGTCATCACCACTGTCCCAGCAGAAATCCCCAACACAGCCCATACCAGTTACTCTGAAGAAAGTTAGCTCTGTCCCAAGCAAAACTAGTACAAACAACTCGTGAGGGAACTTGGTTTATTTTATAGGTCTATGAAGTTTATGATGTTGCATGTCCCAGACTTTTCAGTCCCAAGGTCAAGGTATGAGCTGCAAACAGACTTCATGAGATTGCTCTTGGCACTGACGTGAAACTTTTTATCAGTTTTTTGTGGTACTGCTTGTACTGGGGAGGTGAAGTCCAGGGGAGGTGAAATCCAGGGGAAGCAATATGTTTCTGCTAAGCTCAGTGGTAAAAGTGACTTCTTGGTTGAGTTGCGTGCTTGTCAAAAGGGCACATCACCTTAGTTGAAGATGTAGCAAATAAGCTGTATTTTAGGTAAGAGGTGATTTAAGAATGCAGAGAACAGAGGCTGACAAACTCATCAGGTGTCTGGAGTGCTGATGGTTGAAGGAAGCTGTCCATAAATCCTTCAACAGATTGTAGAAAGCAAATTGATCTGTCTCTGGTGTCACTGCAGCCTAATGTGAAAGTGAAATACATGTGGCACTGACTGGGCTGGGTAGCTGTGATGGCTGTCCTCCAGCCAAGCATCTCCAACCAGGACTTCTGAGGCTGGGTTTTGTGTCTTTCATTTGTTTAGGATTCACTCAGGTGTAAAATGTTTTAATAAGATCTGACCAAACTAGGAGCTGGCATGCTGAATCTCTTAGCTGATGCTATTTTCATTATTTTTAGCGTATTATGTTTTACTCAGTAAATGTAAGCAGAAAGTGTTCTTTGGCATAGATAATGAAATTAAATGTCTTTAAAGTGTAGCTAATTCATAAATATTAAATATATTAACTGTATTTATATAATAAAAATATTAAATATTAGCTTAAAGCTGATAGCTTAGTGGCAGTGCAGTCTCTGTGTGGCTTCATTTGGGCACAGACTTCCTTATTTGTATTAAGCAAGACTGTTAATTGATTACAGTCTCTAAGGATACATAATTTGAGTTCTAGAGATCATTTCCCCACAGTCAATAACTGCAAAAAGTCTTTAGTGACACACAGCAGTGTGAGTGATTGGAGGGTGATCCAGGAGAGCAGTGACAGCTACATTCCTGAATTTCACTTAGGGCAGTACGATTTCCTCTGTATATAAAATCCTGTGGTAGTTTCTGACAAATAGATTGCCAGAGAGCTTTATGCGCTCTGAATTTGCGGGAAAGAAATTGTCACAAAGTATAGTAACTTTCCTTGAAGATTTGGGGCACTCAGGTTTGGATGCATAGATCTTAATTGAGTGTAATTTACTTTATTAGATAATAGCAGTGTTTGACATTGGATTAAAGTGCAGAATTGTCACACAGATAGTATGTCTCTCACCTGATTTATTAAAACCAGAACCAAATGGCATGTTGGGTAATAGAATCAGAGGTTAGGAGCAGAAAGTGAGTATTAGAAGATCAAAGGTAGAGGGTCTTGTAAGAAGAAAGGTGTCTTGGGCATGAAAATCCCTTAAATGATACCTATTTTTCAGTTTGTTTTGGGGTTTTTTTTTGTTATTTTTTTGTTAACAGATAACCCCATTGCCCGTATGTTAGACAGTGTTTTGGTTCAGTGCAGTTCAGACAGTCTGTGCTCTCCAGAGGGAACTGGAGAAGGCAGAAGCTGGAGCTCTTTGTCTTTACGTGACGCATGTTAATTTTCTGTTTTCCTGTGATAAAATTGCAGATCCACAGATTGCCCAGGGCTGGCTCCAGAGTTGGGGAGGTGTCAGAGGGAGCTGTTGGGCTCTGTGCCCTGGAGCCGTGGGAGAACCTGTCAGCTGCTCTGTATTCCGAGGGTTTATCAATTACATAATGCATTTACAGTTTGGTGTACATAATTATGGCTAAATTGGTGTGGAACAGCAGCCATGAAAATACCCACGGGCAAAAGTATAAGTTGTTGATGGCTTTTTGCTCTGGCCGTCATTAGATGTTTAGCTCATCACATGGCAGTTCTCAGCATCCCTGTGTTCCTTTCACAACTCTGTAGTAGTCAGGTGACTTTCTGTGGCCTCTGCTTGTTTGTTGTTGGATTACAGTCTTCAGAGGAGATTTTTTTGACTCTGCAGGCTGTTGACAAAAATGTGTATGCAGCAGCAATGTGGCAGAAGTTACAGTTGTTGCAGAAGAATATCCTGAGTTTTATTTCATGGATGTGTTTTGTTGTCTTTTACAGTATAAAGGAAATGAAGATGGGGAGACAGTTATTATTGAAAAAGACCATTTCATGGATGACTTTTTCCAGCAGGTGAAGTTAGAGTTTTCACCCACCTTGCATTAAAGACTTACTTTTTTCTCTCTCTGCCTTTTAATTTCTTTATTTAAGGTTAACAGTTCATCTACACATACCCCCCAGCACAGTTTGTAATGATTTGCCTTGCTTTTTTCAGGGTATTTTCTGTCTTTATTGTAGAGAAGTGTTTTTGACTCCTTATTGACAAGGAATTTGCTAATAGAATTTTTAAATATTTTTAAAGAACATTAACACTTACATTTTTGTCCATACAGAATATATTTACTATTAATACCTTTTTTTAGTTAAAAAAAATTATAAGCTGTTAAAATGTCAACATTTCTGCTAGGATTTCTGTCAGGTATTTATAAGTGTTGCAATGAAATACTTTATGATTTTTATTGCCAATTATTTATGAGTGGGTTGTTGGTTTGTTTTTTTTTTTAATTTGCCCTGATTTATTCTAATGTCTACATTGCCATAATTCTTTTCCTCTAGGTTGAGGAAATTAGAAATAACATAGCAAAAATAGCACAAAATGTGGAAGAAGTGAAGAAACAACACAGCATTATCCTGTCAGCACCAAATCCTGAAGGAAGTGAGTGACAATTTTTAAGATTTTACATTGTGTGGCTAAATATTCTGAAATACTCTTTGTTTTAGCTGTCTATAGGAGTAGAACTTCAGGAGTTCAGAATGCAAAATGTAACACTCTTTCAGAAAGAAAATATTTTCATCTCTAATATTGAATTAATATTTTCATTTGCTTATTTTAACTTTTTTTAATTCTCATTTGAAAAAATGCATTTTCAGAATATTTATTACATCATCCAAACTGAGATCAAAACTCAGTTTAACATTGTGTCTTGAAATTGAGTTTGCCTTCAGAAACTTAGGGGCTATTTACATTTCTTTTATTTGTGGAAATGTTGAAGTTGTCCACTGAAGCTTATTCTGTAGAATTTTATTCTTTTACTCCATTTATTCTTCAGTAGGGACAAGGTCCTGTCTCACCTGCTGCACTAGAAGTTAGTTTTCATAACACACCCTATTTTTAGAGGCTTTAACCCCAAAACTGGAAGTGAAGTTGTGCTTTCTGAGCAGAGAACTCCAGAGTTTTGGGAACTTGCCCAGAAACAAACCTCTGCTCTCGGCCCTTGTTAACTCAAGGCTTCTGGGCAGGACTGAAAGAAAAGGGAAGAAAAGATACTGAGATATTTTTTCTTCAGTGTTGCAATGCTGGCTTAACATCTAACATGTTGTTTCATCTTGTTGCTGAAAATTGGACTTTGGATGTCTGTTCTTTATTGTCCCTTATTTCCTCTGGTTATGAATGGGCATACCTTTGTATTCTGTTTGTGCTAAAAACTGTGCTCCATAATGCATCTGAGTTGTGTAGGAACATGACAGCTCTTACAAGTAATGTATGTTCTTGTGAATCTGGTATCCTCAGTAAACCCAGGAAGAGAGATCTAGTTAAGTTCTTCATGAATGCTCTGTATAGAATTCTTCAAAACGTAATGGTAGTGCATGGTACAGTTATCTCTGCATAGTGGTACTGAATACAGTTATGAGATTGCAAGTTAGAGTTGTAGATGGTTGCTGACTTACTATTTTCAACCATAAACAGTTCAAAACATTACTATTTTTTTAAAGGAACAAAGGAAGAACTTGAAGAATTAAATGAGGAAATAAAGAAGATTGCTAATAAAATCCGGGCCAGGCTAAAGGGTAAGTTGTGAGCACCAATAAAACTGCTGTCACTTGCTGTGACTCAGAATAGTAGCAGTGTTGCAGACTTAGTGGGTTACAGCTGAACTTCTCGACTTTGAAAGCTGATTTATATATGCATAAATTGTATTGTACAGCTGTTATAAAAAGAGAGAAACACCTCCCTGCCAATTAATGTACAGCCCATGTCAGCAACTATATCATCCTCTACTTCACTGCTCCTTGGCAAACTTCACCACTGATAAACACCAGGTCTCAGCACAGGACAGAAAGCTTGCCTGCTTTGAGAAGTAATCTGGAGAATTACAATGCAAACTGATTTCTCTGTGTAGAAATGTACTCTGCAACTGAAATGCCTTTTTTGGTCATGATGTTTTGGAACAAGATTAACTTCAAGTGCAAAAGGACAGTGTCCATGTCATGAATGTCATGGGGAATTGCTCTGGAGCACCTGCAGAGTTGTTGATTTTGCTGTGGATTTCCACTCTTGAGTATGTCTTAATTGTTTAGCAGGGGCTCTGAAATACACTCAGTGTTTCAAAGTTACTAGATTCCAATTCCTGTATGCTTTTGTCCTTCCAGAAACACTAACAAGTGTTTATTCTTTAAACTCTTGGAGCTACCCATCTTGTAACACCTTTTTAACATTTTTCCAGCATAATAGACAGCAGTGTGACTCCATTAAGACTATTGAAGTAGTTACTGTGTTTAAAGATCTGTTCTAACTATGAGAATTGTTTACAAACTTTACATTTATCGCTGCCACCCCTGAAATGTTAGACATGTAGAGAACTTGTATATTTAAAAAGAATAGTGTTTACAAAGAAGTGGAGCTACAGTGTTAAATTACTAAACATGGACTCATAGTGTTCTTGTCTTGTTCTTAGCTATTGAACAAAGTTTTGATCAGGGTGAAAATGCTAATCGGACATCAGTGGACCTCAGGATAAGAAAAACACAGGTACGATCACTTAAACAAAATAAAAGGATTTTAGAAAATTAACTTTTCTGAAATAATTTCAGAACTTGGTGTTCTGTTTTGGTGGGACATAGATATCACTTTGAGTTGTTGTGTGGTACTATTTGCTGTATCAAAAAAACCCAAAATAAACATTTCTATTTCCCATTTTTAAATCCTCAAAACACAGCACTCTGTGTTAGCTCACAAGTTTGTGGAGGTCATGACGGAGTACAACGAGACCCAAACTCTCTTTCGAGAACGCAGCAAAGGTCGAATACAGAGACAATTAGAGATAAGTAAGTGACCTGAGTGTGCTTTTTTTTTTTAAAAAAAAAAAAGATTGTGTTGTTAGTACCTCCCTTGTTTCTAATTAGTAAAAGATTCTGCAAAGCATGATACAGCTGGGACATCATCTGGAAGCATGTGAGAGAAAGAAACTGTTTTAGTCTGTGGCATAAACTCATTGATGCTACTCTTCAGAACAGCTGTAAAGAAAATAAAAATTATTCAAAAAAGGATCTTTTTCCTTGGCTTCATTTATTTCCAATATTGCAGCTTTAAATGAAGTATTAAGAAAAGCTGCATTCTGAAGTAGCAAGTGCTATTAAAAGCCATTCCAAAATTAACATGCTTAACAGGCTGACATCTCTTTTTATGTCATGCCATTTTTGTCTACAAGGACACTTGTTAAATTTATCTGACATAAGTCAGTGCTGCTGTTATATATGCTCTGATCATTTGTTGACTGCCTCATGTATGAATATTGATTATTATGATGAGTATTTAAAGGTTTCTGACTCTACTCTGAAGCATAGCATCTACCTTGGGAGGTGTCTAAAAATACCTATTTCATCTTGTCCCTAAAACTGGCCATTTTACTGTCTCATGTAAAAGCAAATATGTACATTGCTGAAACAGAGAATGCAAACAGAAATTGGCAAATTTTAAGACTTTGCTTTTCATGTGCTTCTCAAATTGGTCATTAGCCTCTCATGCAAATGGTCCCATTCAGCATTTCAATTAAGTTTATTAGGCAAGTTAAGTTGTTCTTTGCTGTATATTTGAGGGGAGGGACCATAATACCTCCAGACATGGTTCTTTAAGTTCAAGTTGTTATGACCCAATTAGAGCCTTCAGCTTTTCTTGAGCACTAAAAATTTTAAAGCAGATTGTGCAGCATTCTTGGGTATTAACCTCAGAAAGTAATATTAAAACGGGAGCTTTTACCTAATAGGACACAATTATATAAGTTGGTATAGATAGTCAACTTACTTTACATCAGAAGAACAGGGATTTGGTACAGAAGTTTTAAAATTGTACAATACAAATTGCTTGAATGTGTTGTATAACTCCTAACACTTGCATCTGTTCTGCCAGTGTGATCAATAAGATTCAGTTTGCTTAAACATGCAGTAATAAATTACATGAATGGTTACTTGTACTGTGGGAGGCAGAAGTGAAGGTACTCAGTGGGTTATTATGCTCTCTGTGTGGAATATGGATGGAATCCTGTGTTGGTAGAGTCAAATTGACGTAAAGATTTTATTGCCCACACAGTGGTGGAGTGGGAGTGTGACATGACTGAATAGGTAAATATTGAATGTTATATAAATATTCTGTATCTCAAGTTCTTCCTTCTGAAGAACACTCACTTAAGGTGCATATGTACAACCAAGCAAGCAAAAACACCTTATGATCAGGAATTCTTTATGGTAGCTTTGAGTCTATATTTGTTTTCTGAGTATTACTCGATACTTTCTGGATTTTTTTATTATATGTAAAATGGCCCTTGGTAATGGCTGAACACTGCAGTGTTTTATCCGGCAAAATGCTCAATACAAGAATTGTCTTTGAATTGTCATTCATCTGGTTTGGTAACATTCTGTGTTCAATACTGAATCAGTGATGTTATGTGAAGTACTGTTGTTTTTATCCTAGCTGGAAAGACCACCACTGATGAGGAACTGGAAGAAATGTTAGAGAGTGGGAATCCTTCAATTTTCACTTCTGATGTATGTATTTGTGGTCCAGCTGTGTCTCTCTCCTATTCTGCTGCTTCTGCTCTTCGGGAGTGTATTAGCATTTATTTACTTACATCCTTTTTTTTTTTTCATCCTCCCAAAGATTATATCAGACTCTCAAATAACCAGACAAGCTCTGAATGAAATTGAGTCCCGTCACAAGGATATTATGAAACTGGAATCCAGTATACGGGAACTTCATGAAATGTTTATGGAC
Source organism: Formicarius rufipectus (assembly GCA_013399695.1). Lineage (NCBI taxonomy): Eukaryota > Metazoa > Chordata > Aves > Passeriformes > Formicariidae > Formicarius > Formicarius rufipectus. The sequence goes on from VXAU01000197.1 coordinate 3,392,124, forward strand.
ATGGCAATGTTTGTTGAGACTCAGGTAAATGAACCAATTCAAACACATTTACATAAGTGGTGGCTTTTTGCATCAGTCTTCCTCTTTGCAATGTGCAGAAGCAGTTGCTTATATTCAGATAGTGCAGACTTAGTGTTTTTTGACTCTGATTAGAATGTATGAGTTAATCACTGGAGGTTTTTTGTTTTAAGGAAGCTTACATCTTCATGTACTTGTAGGATGCTGTCAATAACTGACCACAGACTTTCCTTTCAGTTAATATATGTAATATTTTCTTCAACATGCTTAATTGCAATATGCTTGAACATTTTTGTGCATGTTTAAGTAAGACCAACTCTCTCCTGAAATGTTGGCTAACAGCTTGGGAATCGAGGATTCTCAGACATGGTAAAGAAAGAACTACTGGTGTAGAATTAGCACATATTGGCAAGGATGTATGGAGCTTGTCCTTAATACAGAGGTACAGTTAGTGCTGTGACTAACAGGACTGTGAAGGGCTTGATAAGTCCTTCAGAACATCTCTTATATTCATAAACTGTCTTGACATATATATAAAATTGTTCTATTTTTAGTCTTTACATGCCAGTTATCCAACAAAAATATTTTTAATTTCTGCTCTTAAAATCATTTAACTTATTCAGAAAATGAAAATAATAATGTTAGGAGAGGAAACTTTCCTGAAAAGGACTATTTTTTCAATTGGGATTTGTTCTACAAGTCCTTTGTTGCTGATATTACATGTTCAGCCAAGAGAAATTGTTCGCAGTTTGCTTTTGAGCTGGAAGTGAACAAAAGTTACTTGTGCATCATTCTTTAATGCTTTGCTATTTAATGCTGCTCATTATTTCTTCTGATGGACAGAAACACAGGTAACAGACTTACTGTCATTTGTCACCAATCCTTCATTTCATTGCCAAATTTCATTCATCATAATTAATTTGAAGTTGTAACATATTGACATCTGAGGAACTCCTATGTGTTGTGTTTTCTTAGATAACTGTTGAACCTTGTATTAAAATAGTCAATATCCTTTCCCACTTCCAGTCACATGAGGGATTTCTGATCTCTCAGTGTGTCACTTTTAGTTTTGGCTGTTAAAACATACCTCACACACAAAGGTATGTTTTCAGGTGTTCAGTACTTGTTCCTGCGGAAGGGAGAAATATCCCTGCCCTGCCCATGAATGTTCTTTGTTTGGTGAGAACTGAGTCTTTGCTTCTCATTCCCTTTTTCCTTTACCTAACAAAGCAGAAAAGATGCCATCCACTAACATGCACATCAGTCACCTGTTGAAAGTTGTTGTTCTATAGTCTTCTGCTAGTTTCATTAAACAAGGACCCATGGGTTCCCATAATGTATTTTTTCTTCAAAATTTCATTTTAAGGGTGAGATGATCAACAACATAGAGAAGAACGTGATGAATGCGACAGATTACGTGGAACATGCAAAAGAGGAGACAAAAAAGGCAGTTAAATATCAAAGTAAAGCACGAAGGGTATGTTGTCTTTCTGTAATTGTTCTAGTCAGCATTTTAACTTAGCACAGGATCAAGTGACCTTCGATTTTAGTTGAATTTTTTGTTGCTTTCATTCCTTCAAGGTAGAATTAATATATGCATTTTGCTTGTTTGATGTTGTGACATTTAAAACTAGATTATAAAATGTTGTTATGAAACACTATATTGCAGAAGAAGAGTTACCAAAGGATTTTACAAACACTGCTGCCCCAAACTGGAAGAAATCAGAACATTTCCAATGTGAATTAATTTGTCATAGCAAATATTAAAATTTTATATTACCAATAGAGGACAGAAGCTTCTTGTAGTATGAAAACAGACTAGCAATTCATGCACAGCTAAGAATATGTTCACAATTTTTTACTCAAAAAACTGTAATTACATAGTGTAAAAACCCCAGAAAAAGAATTTATTTATATTTATTTTTCTTATCAACTACCGCGATACCTTAAATTACTCAGATTCTAAAAAAGCTTGAAAGTTTTTGTATCTTTTTATCATTGGTAAACTGACCTGGATTTATAGGTGTAAAATCTCCATGTTAGCAGGAAAAATAAGTGGTTTTGCTGAAGCAGGCTTTTTTAGAATTCTGTCTGTAATTATTCATTTTACAGATGAATTAGGATGATCTTCCCTCTGTGACATTTTACTCAACACTGAATTTGTGGAGGACTTCAGAGTAACATTCAGGTGTTTTCCATGGCACTTGTTTTGTGTTCTGGTATCTTTCTTCCCATAAGACACCAAATAATATATTCTGAAATCAAACTACTAAGTAGTTTATTTTTACATGATAATTTCCTCTTTTGAGAAGCTCTGCAATTTTGTGAGTATTTTTATGGTGAACTGAGTTTGAGGGAATAGTGTCTCTTTCTATAGACAGATGGTTACGTAGAGACAACACACCTGGTACATTTACGAAAGATTGTTTTAAGAAGTGTCAAAAGAGCCCACTTAATGTGTTTGTAAATGGTGGTTGTATCTTTGATAACTGTATAGCCATTAATCACATTAGTTTACATATAATCACTCTTTTAAAATGTTTGTTCTTACGTATGCAGTAGTATACAGATAAATTTATCTCAATTTGAAAATACAGCAGGTTTAATAAAAGTGCTTGTGGATCTAAAATCTATTTAAAAAATTGAAAATAAATGCATGTCTTAATGTGCTTAATATTAATAATACCTTGTTTTTTGACAGAAAATGTGGATTATTATCATTGTGTCAGTGGTGTTGGTTGCCATAGTTGCTCTAATTATTGGCTTGTCTGTTGGTATTCGGTGATGGTTGGATAACCTCAGCATGCATGACTTCCTGCCACTGTGGCAGTAAGTAACTAATTAACTAATTTCGCTCTTGTTTCTCTCTGTAATGCTCTACTAACCCTGTAATATGTGTACGGTCAGTGCTGGGGCCGGGGGGAGGAAGGATGGAGGTGGATTGGTGGATCTCAGAGACTGCTGGATGTCTTCTCTGTGCCCTGGAACAGCACTGGACATGGAGACATTGCAAACTGACATCTAGTGGTGATCTGCTTGATGCACGGAATGCAGTCACGGCCTCACTCCTAACACATGGGAGCAAAATCCAAGTTATTGTCTGCTAGTCCTTTGAATTTATTTTTTTTTTATACTGACAGTGCACATTAGCAAACAATTTGCACTGAGATACGGAATGCTGGTTACACTTGAAACTTCGTCAAATGGGATTTTCTGTCGTTTTAAGCAGAACTTTAAAAAAAATAGGTATCTGCAACCATGAAGGTGGCTATTATGCCTTACAGAAATCCTCAGATTTCTTACTTTGAAGCTGTTTATTAATACCAGACTAAATGAAACTGTGGGAAATAACTACTTGTAAAAGGAAGTTTGAAGATATTCCAGTTGAAATCCTAGGACAAGAAAGAGTGGGGTTTTTTCAGTCTTCCAGTATTTGCTGTACTAATGCACCATTTCTTGTCAAGATAACACCTAGCCAGGCTAATTAGAAACTGGCAATTAACTCTTTGGAGTCCAGTAGAAATCCAGCTTTTTACATGCAGTACCTCCTAGCTCTATCTGAAGTCCTCCAAGGGGTGTTGGTTCATACAGCTTGGCAGGAATTCACATTTCTGTACTAACACTTTTAATATCAGAGTTTCAGTTTTGGTCTTATGGATTCTTCTCAGCTCAAGTTTATGGGCAGAAAATAGAATTTACTGTGTCATTGCTGGCTTAATGTCAGATTTTGATGCATTTACACAAAACCATCTCCTTTTTTTTTTTTTCTTCCTCCCTCGCAGCTCTTTGAGCTGTTACCTACACAGTGTTTTTACTGACATTGAATTGAACTCCACTAAGTGTACAGTTGTAAAGGTTTGGACAGACTGCAAATGTTTATCCAAGGAGGGTGGCAATAAGCAGTTTCTGTTCTTAGGCTTGACCTACATCTGTTTCTATATGTCATGTTATTTACAGAAGTTGGGTATGAGTAATAAAAACTATTCCGTGAAGGAAAATACAGAAATGTGACACAGATGGCTCTATCTTGTGACTGTGGTTACATGTGTGTCACAAAAGAAAGACTAGCAGGAAGTCATAGCAGTGATTACTCTTCAGAAAGAAAATCCAAACACTCAGGTTGGGTATCAGTATTACTAATTTTCTGTTGCTCTGCATATAATTAAACAGTTCTATCTCTGACAAAGTATTTCAGTTTCAACTCTTCTCTCTTTTTCTTGCAGAAATTGATGTTCATCATTATATGTGTAACTGTATTGGTTTTGATACTTGGAATTATTCTTGCAGTAACTCTGTCATAGCAAGCACATTCCAAGAGTCACGAACCTTCAGAAACTCCAAAATATGTCGTCAGTAAAACCAAACCTTTTCCTTAAATGATGCCTTACACTGTTCCATGATGATGACCTGTCACTAATGGTTAAAAATGAAAGCAAAATCACTCTTAATGTTTACTCATAAATGAAGAGCAGAATGTATTAGGATGTGTATGGATTTTCATGATAAACCAGGTTTGTAAGACTGAGACTTGCTCTTAATTGTTTTGAACGAAGTAACTTAGGAATTTTTTCATATCTCAGTGTTATAGTTTAAATAGGAAGTTGAGAGACAATTGAGTTTTTGACTGTTTTGCTTTTTTCCCCTCTCACTAACGTAATTCTAATCATGAATTTGCAGGTGCTGCCTTTGTTAGTACTCTTAGGAGCATTTTTATGAGATACAGCTTTGTCTTTAATAATTATTTAGTTGCCTTAACCTATCTAAGCTTTATGCTGAAACATTTTTTTCTCCAGCAAGTGCTAAAATGTTTTATCCTGAAAAGGCTACTTATCTGTCTGCTTAGTGCATTACATTTGAGAAGGGAAAAAAAAAAAAGCTATTTTACACTGACCAGTTTTTAAATTTTTTCCCTCAAGGTTAATTGCTTTAAATATTTCCTTCACATTTAAGGAAAAAGTTAGTTGCAACATTTCTGGTAAAAGAATACAGCAGTGAAGCACACTGAATTTGCACTTGAGCAAAGGAAACTGATGGGTCAGTTTAGCCTTATTGTTCATACGAATATGACAAAAATTACCTTATAAAGCCAAATCAAGTCTTTTTGTTTTGAGCCTTGCTAATGTTGATGTCTGAACATAGCACAGGAGGATGAACTCTCTCAGAAGAGTCTGCAATGTAACACAAACTAAGACACTGACTTGTTATGAAATGTGTGTGTATATAACATATATGAAGTGTTTTAGTGTATACATTCTTGTTGTAATCCTAGCTTGCATGACTTGAAAGCTTGAAATACTTCAAATGTACCCAAATAACTGCATTTAATGTTACAGGTTATTTTTGTATTTTTGTGTGTAAAATATTTGTAACTTGTATTTCTGACTCCTCATTGTTTAAGCATATCTATGTAGATACGTAGATCTAATGCTCTTAACAGTGTAAATATAGGAAAGGATAATGTGTGCCTTTTTAAACACAGTCTAAAACACTCATTAGTGTTTTCAAATATTCACCTCTAATCTTAACTGTAGTAACTTGGTCCTGCAAGGTTAGAATTCTTAAACTTACATTTTGTGCAAAGTGTCTGAGATCAAAGTTACTCTGTAAACTAGAATTCAGTTTGACATAATGAAATTCAGCAAAGTTTACAATTTACATTGTATGTATGAATATTCCTGCTTTGCTGTCCAAATATACTGTGAATGTGCTGGAGTTACGCAGATGTCAAATGTTTTTTAAAAAAAGAGAAAATATTATTATTGGTCATTTTGCAAGTCAGCCATAAAGAAGTCACTTGAAAAATTTGGCTTCATTAATGAACAAATTTCTTTTACCTCTAAGTCCAGAATACTCACTAATGTTTGTGAGGAAGTTTACATGCAAAGTAAGGAAAGATTGGTTGCCTTAGTACTTGTTCTAGGTAAATATATTTTTTATTCTGTAGTTTTCTAGATTTTTATCAGTAAATATTATTTATACATGTAGACAAATAGATTGCGAGGGAGGGAAATCCTGTTATATTGTATTTTTTTCTTTTTAATGCAGTAATTTGCCCATCAAGACCAGAAATTTGAATAGGCTCCTTGTTGTACAGCTGCCTCAATGAGTTTGTTTTAAAACAAAACACAACTTGTTCTTCACATGAAAATGTGAAATCTTATTGGAGGGGAATAAATTTCTAACCTATGCACTAATAAATTCATCTAAGCCAGTGTCATGTGTCTATTTTTTGTATGAAGGATGTTACTGTGAATATTCCCACTAAGTGTTTGAATAAGGCTGGTATGTTTTTGCAATGACATTTGTCAAATAAGGGATTGCCTGGTCTCAGAGTAAAGGTACTGTATTCCCTGAGCCTTTTTACCAAAAGAAGTGTAGAGATGGTCAAAGTAGGTGTAGAGATAATTATGAAGAAAATAATGAGATTTATTACTTTAAACTATCCCAAGGTGGGGCTTTTTCAGAGAAATGTTGAGGTAAGAATGCCTAAGGCTTCATTTGAGTCAGTGCTCTCTTCATACAAAAATAAGTAGTTATAACTTTTTTGCCAGTCCAGCAGCAGTGAGGGTTTGCATGCAGAGTTAACACCAAAGCACTTAGAAAATGCCCAGTTGATTACTTTTGCCTGTCAGTAAAAGCATAGGGCAAATGTTAGAGAATCAGCTAAAGCTGTTTCGTTTACTGTTCTGTCTTAATTCTGCCTCCACTTGCTTTGTAGTATAAAACAGAACAGTTTTATGTAAAGGAGGATGTTTATCAAAGCAATACTTGAGTTTTGATGCATAAATTTAGAAGATAAATTTAAAAGACAAAGGGAAGTGAGGGAACTGCTGCCTATGAGGAAGGATGCTTTTCTGTATAACAATTATCTTAAAAAGAATTAAACTTTTTAAAAAGTGGGTTTGAGAGCAGTTTGAATGTGGGGTTTGCTTTGAGTTGGTTTTTCTTTTGGTGGGGGTGGAGTTAATAGGGGTTTAAAGACTTAGGTTACCCAATGTTAAATTTGATTTGATGTGTTCATGTGGCTTGTATGCCACCTCTGAAAATAGCCAGGGCACTGTCCCTGTGCTGCAGCCCTGCACCTGTGGGTTGGCTCAGGGGGTCTGTCACCGCCCTGTGGCACACATGAGGTCCTGCTGCCAGCACTGAGCACCAAGAGTGAGCAGTCTGGAGTAACAGCAGCATTTGATAAGGACCTGGAACTGGTGACAGACAAAAGCACTTCTGGAATAAAGAGTTTCCTGAAGGGAACTCCACAAAAATGGTAAGTAATGACAAAATCATTGTGTTACTGCATTGTAAGGAATGGTGGCTGCTGTTTGCGTTTCAGCCCATTTTACTCCAAATTGCAGAAAGAAGGGGTTTGATGTTCCAGAGTAAATAGTTCCTAGAAAATGGCTGTTATGACACAAATTGCTAACCAGACTTTGTAAATAAGAAGAAAAGAAGTATTATTTTGCATACACAATCATATATTCTATATCCATTCTTCTACAATGACACTCTTGGTTGGGTCAGCCTGTGCCAGGTACTGTCAATTGAAGGTACATGGAGATGGGCAACATTAAACTTGAGTTTAATGCAATGCAATTTAGGAAGTGTAACTGGGCAGAGGTGCTATTTATGTAACTACATCACAGAATGAAACACATTTGAGTATTATCTGAATCTTTCAAATATGAGGATGTGTTTATTAAAACAACAAAACACTTTTTCTGTCGTGGTGGGTCATATAGTAGAACAGTATCTCTTAGTCTTCTGTGGACTAATGGAATTGATTTTCTATAGGAAGTCCATAAAACAACATTTTGCTAGTCTAAAATTTAAGAAAATCTGACCTTGAGAAGAACTTTTTCCTGGGGCTGTTGGTGAAACAAATTTCCGTTAATTGAAAGATACAAATGGTTAATTTGAAGGGTATTCTGCAGACTAAATGTAGAATATCTGAGCATTAGACAAGGGGCAAGGGTTGCCTGGCTTTTATATTTCACAGCAGATAACAGGACAGTAGTTACTCCCTATAAGTAGTTTCATACCTATCTTTGTCCAGTCAGATACTGGGGAGGAGAAGTGAACGAATGGCAAAGGATACTTGAAAGCCTGTGCAAGGCTTTACTTGCTGCCATTTGTAGGTCACTGTAGAATCAAACCCTCATCAGGGCTATGACAGAGCTGTTCTCTGTGTGTGTAGGGCTGGAAGATTAAACCCTCTTTTGTGCAGGTCACTGTAACTTGTCTGAGATGACACAGGGTCCATGTGGCAGAGCACAGTGTGTGTGCTCAGGTGCCTGTTCGAGCTTCAAGACTCTGCCTTTGCTGTGTGCATGGCAGAGCATTGAAAACACTCCTGGGAAAGTCAGAACTTCGTGCCATGTGTTCACTGTTGTTTTCCTATCTTCCTAGGCAGTAAAGCTTCATACGCTTTTTATTTGAAAGAGTTGTATTTTGAAGTTATTTTAGCCAGAGGATGGGAAATTACCTGCGCAATATTGTAAGATCTGTGAGTTACTCTGCCCCAGCTGTGATTTTTTTTTTTTTTCCAGAGCTATCTGGCAGTTTTGGGTTACCTGGTTCTGATCCAGAGCATGGTTCAGTAGAAGATGTCCAATCAGAGAAGGCAGCTTTAAAATCCCAGGTCTCAAGGTTCTTTACAGGAATTCACATCACTATTGTGGCAAAGTATGCTTGCACTTCATAGCTGGGGGAAATGATTCAGGGAAGAAAGGTCAGCTGAAAGAACTAGTACTGCCAGTTCAATTTTCTATGTATTTTATTCTTTCACTACTAAAACTTTGGACCATGTATACTAACTTTGCAGTCAGGAGTTAGACTCACTGCTGTAAATGAGGTCTAAATTTGGTTCCTCTATAAAAGTGACAATAATTCCCAGAGAAGAAGAGAAACTGCTGTTGCAGCTTTGCACTCCACCAGCTGAAGTAGCTTGGGAGTAAGAGATGTCCTGTCCTGTGAGAGCCCAGGGGTGCAGGAGGAAGATTTTTCTCGCTAGCTGTAATTCTCCATCAGGGATGCATTCAGAAGTTACCAAGCCCTTTGCTATTAGTCCCATTCATTGGGAGGTCTGGAATAATGTTATTTCCATCACAGTTCATCTTCTGAACAATTTCATGCAATTGGTTTCATGATCTTAATGAGCATTTGTCCCTGCAGAGGCTTCCATGAGGGTTTTCCAGTAGGATTTCTCACACAGCTCCAGGAATTTGGCCACAATGTAGGTGTTGTGCTTTGGCCAGAATATCCACTGGCTTGGCAGGTTGGCTTGTGTTCTGTCCCTGTTCCAGAACAACAGGCTGCTGGTCAGGAGGGGTGATGGCCTTTAAAAGCATGGCTAAACCCTGGTTTGTTTTTAATGTATCACTAGGTTTTATATGGAGAAAGTGGAATGCAAAGCCTCTGAATGCTGGCAGTGGGTAGACAAACCCATTTCATTTAGAGCTCCCTCTCAGCCATGTTTATTTAATGCTGGAAATTTCAGTGGGGTGGAAAGGCTCTCAGAAAAGACAATTCCAATTTTATTCTTTCAGGCCATTCCCTGGGATTTCTGATTTAAGCACAGCTACCGATCTGGACCCAAGTCTAGGGAAAGATCTGATACCTGAAGCATTATTTAGTGAAAGCAATTAAGCTCCAGTCCCCTCTGCAAAATCAACTTAAAGCTTGAGAGAACATCTCATTCCCAACAGCTGCTGAGACAGAAGCGGGCCTCTTGCCTCATTGCTTTGACTTAGCTGAGAGCTTTATCTTAAAGAGGAAACTTCGGAGGAGAAGTTTGGAGCATGGTGCTCTTGGAGCTGCTGGTACTTCAGCAGGCCTGCCTAGGTCAGTGCCACTGTGCAGCTTCTGTTCTTGTTTTCTAACAGTCTGTCCTAAAGCATCCTGGGCAGAGGCACAGGTACCTGCCTGAAACATCCCTGTGCAGCCACGAGGGGGAAAGAGCTGCTGGCAGGGCTTACTGACCTGCATCCAGGAGAAGAATTGGAAGTTTCGAGTGAGATGAGTTTAAACCTAAGGAGAAAAACCTGTATCTTCAACATTTACAGCAAGTACTGTAGGACCTTTGATACCTGCTGAAGCAAGATGTGACCTTACTGCTGGAGTAATTGTACTAAAAAAACCCCAAAGCACAATACAAACAAAAACCACCAAAAAAATATTAATTTCCACAAAACATGTCTCAGTTCTCTCTAGCCTGTGTGGTTGCTGCTGATCTCTCTCTTCAAAATTTCAGTAATAACCTTAATTCCCTTTTCAGAGTTTCACACGTTGCTGATTTGTCTGCTGTGCCCGTTCTGTCTCAGGGATGGGATGATTTGCTGACTTGCTCCTCACACTTACTGTTTGTCTCTTGCTACTTCATTTATTTAATGGACTTCTGGTAAAGGCTTTTTAAAATATCATGACTGGTAAGGCTCAGCCTTCTGCAGATTGACTTGGGACTCGACCAGGAGACTCTCTGTCACCTTTTTATGCCATTACTTTAATTACTGGAAGTACTGACAGAATGCTGTTAAAAAAGGAGGCTCATTTTCCCAAATGCAGGCATTCTTAGCCATTGAGCCATCTAATGGCAGGTCTTGGATTTTCTGCCCACTTTTTATCTTGGTCTTTGACTTTCCTTTGTTTAGCTGGTGGCTTTGAGAGGCATAGTTTCTTATGTTATTGAACCTACCTCATGGTATTTGTAGCAAAGAAAAAAGGCAGTATGTGTGTTTAGTTAGGAAGGGCAGACATGACATCCATGAGAGAGACTAATCTTGGTTCTGTTCACACTGCTGTGAACCATCTTTAAATGGATGAATATAGCTGCTAGCAAAGGAAGCAAAGGAACCTTAACTGCAGCAGAAAGCACTCTGAAGAAGGAAATACATACATTAAAAATCTAAACAAACTGCTTTTAACCATCTGAAAATTGCAAAAGAAAACATTTCAAAACATTCTGGGTTTAAATCAGTTCATACAACAAGCACAGATTACATTTCCAGCTCACATCCTTGCTCTGCTTTTGATTTTCCCTTTTGGCAATTTATTCAGAGTAGAGATAGTGGATAGAATCTCAGAGGAGAATAAAAGGCAGTGTTTTGAGAACTAATGAAGTAATTATCTAAAGCATTATTTACAATGATTATTTAGAAGATAATGAGACCCTTTAATTATGTTTGTTCTGCATAGCTAGCCGTTCAATAATTCAGGGTGTTGCCGTACAATTTCCCCTGTATTTACTTCGCACATTTTTGTTCAGAAAAATGTCATGTTTTTGTGCTGTCTGTAAAGCACAAATCTAGGTTCTCTTCTGGGTGTCATTTTTCACATCAGAATCACCTCGGTTGGAGTAATAGGGCTTTAGTGTCAGGCTTCTTCAACGTGATGTGGAACAAAATAAATTGTGGGTGAAATAAAGCTTTCCCTATTAAAGGCTGCTATGGCTTTATTCTTATGAAAGCTCTGCTAGGTATTTACATACATGCATTAGTCACCTGATGCTTCTGTTAGGATTTATCTTACTGGAGGTGAAGCTTGACTTGCAGTTCATTTTCATTTTAGGAGCCATGATGATTATATTTCAAATAAAAGGGTTTTTTTAAAGACCCTTTACTCATTTTGGTGGGAGAAACTCAGAGCATCCTTAACATTTCAGTAGCTAATAAAAATTTCACTACATCTGTGAACTTGCTGATAAAACAAACAATTCTACTTAAGCAGATCATTAGCAATGCCAAAATAGAATAAACTCCCTGAGGAGATGCATCTTTTGTCACAGGCCAGATCCTCCTTTGGTGCCCTGACTGCAGTGATGCTACTCCAGGTTGCAATGGCCGAGGATGCAGTTCTTGATGATTAAAAATCAGTAGGAAAAGCCTAAATCTCAGAAAGGGGCTGAAGGTTGGGAGTTTCTGTCCCAGTATGGCTGGCCATTTATTTAGTATCAAATCTAATTCCATACTTTCCACTCACTCCAAGAGATGCTGCAAAGGGTGGCTGATCTCCTACCTACCTTCTGTTCCCTTGAGGCAAATAGACAGCATGTGGAGGAGTATATTTTAATTTTACTGGAGTATATTTAAAAGAGGTAACATAGGACCATTCTAGAATGTGGTGGAAGTTAAAAATTCGAAGTGCTTATTAAGCAGTACAGAATTGAGTTTCACATGGTTTCTATGAAAAAAAAATCTAAAACTATGAATTTAAATAGTGAGGCAGACCACAATTAATTATTAATAAAGAGACAGCAAAATGAGATTCTGAAATACCTGTACAAGTGCAAATGAGCTGCTTCAATTTAGTTTCTCTGCTGGGCTTTAGGTCTGCTGAAGGACAGACTTGCATAGCCTCTTATTGAAATTCCCAGCAGTACTCCTGTTGGCTTCAAAGGTACCTGGTTCAGGCCCACATGTGAAATAGGTTTAAACCTGTGATTCCTGAGATAGATAATTTTTGTATTTATCTTTTGTGCCAGGAAGCACAATTCTGACTTAGATCTCTTAGTTCCCCTCGAATGTTTTCCTTCTGTTACCCACAGGAAGCCCATCTTTTGCCCTTCTGACATGCAGGGTATTCACACCCTCATTAAACAAGTGATAGAGGCATTAGCAAATTGGCATCTCCAGTACAAATCCTTCCATTTGTGTCCTGGTGAGAGCAGCTTTCCAGTCCCAGCTGGACAACCTGGAATACATGAGACAGAAAGCTTGTGTGGTGCTCACTGGGAGCAGTCATGCTCCTGGTTGCTTTCTCTCTTCAGCCAGGCAGGAAGCTTAGACTGAATTCCTCTTTACAAATGCTGCAAGAATAACTTCTCTTAATGTGGTTTTTGCTGTTACTTAAAATAGAAGGTTGTAACTGGACACACATGACTCAGTGGCTTGGTGCCTGAGCTATGATTTCATATAAAGGGAGTGATTTTTGGAACTCAGCCATTGATTCTGTATAGAATTCCTAAAATGTTTAGCTTTTTTCTCTGCCCCCAGAAAAGACACTTCGTTTCTTTCTATTTTTTCAACTTTTCCCCTGTGATGTTTGGATATGTTTTCATAATAAAAGATCAGTGAGTTTCAAAATCCAATCATTTTGGTATGTTTTGCATGTAGTTTGCAGGTATACTTTCAATTACTTTTTGATGGATTTTTAACTAGTCATGCAAAATGCTGTTGGAACTAAATGAGTTCACTGCAGTGAAAGCCTGATACTGGTTTCTCAGCATATAAATGCATCTTAGCTGCTTGGGAGCTGCATATTGTACTCTTTTCACTTGAATGCTTTATTAATTGAGGAGAACATGATGCTCTGTCTATAAAGAGATTTCTCCTGAAATCTGTTCTTGGCTTTTTCATCTCAAATTGGGTCACTGTGCCCACCATTCAGAACAACACAGAAAGGAAGGTAGAAAGCACCATCTCTTTCTGCGGGCCAAACTTGCAGCAATCAGACCACCCAATTCTGGGACAGTTTGAAATGTCAAGTACATGTTTCCAGTAGAAATTTGTCTAATTTTTAAATACAATTAAAGAAACGCCCAGAATATATTTTTAGGTGTTGACACACAGCATTTTGTTTCACCTTATGTGAGTCTTTGAGATTGTTGCCCTAAGACAACATTATTTATATGCCTGTCCCAATTCTGCATGGGAGGAAAATTACTGCCTTCCTGAATCACTGCTGCAGTGGTAAGATTCACTCTGTGACTTTGTCTGTAGCTGCCACACACAGGCTTGCTGTGTGTTATACTCAGCTGTTATAAATACCAAAGTAAGAACAATTTGATATAAACCCCTTCACCGTTCCCATTGGGTGGGGAATCTCTGAGTGGTGACAGGAAACCACTTCTCTCCAGAAGGAAAAACATGGTGCTGTTGTTTTTAAGGAGTTTGACCCATTGTCTCACAATACCTACCAAACTTTTGGGAGGCTGTCTCACTAAAAGTACTGCCTTATGAGGTCAAAGGCATTTTGGCTGCTCATCTGCACTGAAACTCCTTAGAGAAAAAGGGAAACTTTGAGCCGTGTTTGTTACTCTTATGACTAAACATCTTGGCTGCCTTTTGAAAAGCCCTGGGAGGACAAAGGGAAAGGCAATTTCCTGTACAGCCAGAACACCCACCCAGCACCTCCAAAGCTTAAAGATGCAAGACAGGCTGTGAATGTTTTGGAAGGGAAGGAGGAAACAAAAACATATAGAAAGGAAAGAGGAAATATCCCAGTAACATGTCTGTTACCTTGAAGTTGTAGCCACAGAAATGCTGCTGCCTGACTTCATTAAAAGTCAAAAGTCCCATAAACCAATTTACCCTTTCTCTAGAGAGTTTAAATGCTCTCAAGCTGGTTTTCTCTCTGTTTCAGAAGGCTATCAGTCACATTCTGGATCATGGCTGTTCTGTACTGGACTCCCCCAAGGTAAATCAATCACTTTCAAAAGTGGATAAGCCCTTGACTAAAGCACAAGGGGAAGACAAAGTGGTGAGTAACCATTTCCAATCCAGGGCGTGCCAGAATTTGTCCATTTGGTGTTTTTAGGGGTGGGGTTATAGGCAACTGTTTTAAATAAGCATTTTTTTAAATCATACCATATGGAGAAACTATATATAGCCTTGTTAATTAGAAGCTTCATAGTGTAGGATATACCCCTACTATGCAAAACAATGAATTAAAGACCCCAAATCCTGCTATTTGGTGGACAGCTGAAAAAGTGGAGAAGTTTTTTGAAACAGAAAGTACGGACAGTAACCACAGTCAGAATGCAGCTACTTGTGAGCTCTAAGGTCACTGCATTTACATACTTCCCATGGCTACAAAGTTGGGGTATTTTTCTTATGTAGTGCTTGTAATCACAGTGCTGATTCTATCAAAGAAAAGTCATTGTGGAGCTTGTGAAACTTTCCACAGCAGGTCAGTTTAAGGTGTCCTGGTAAGTCTGCAGGCAGTTGTAAATCCAGTTTTTTGAAAGCTCAGCTCCTAGTCACAAAAGGCCACGGCTGCACTTTCAATCTGTCTTTCTTTCTTGCACTTCAGTTGAGGAAATATGTTTATCCCCCAACAAGTAATTTACATAAAGAATCCTGGTTTAGCATGTGCCTCCCTTTTTCTCATGGGTTTCCCACAAGGCATCATAATAATGGTTTAGAGCAAACACTTGCCTGGTCTGTGTTCAACTATATTCCCCAGGTCTGATATCACCATTTGTGGTGAACTGATGTCACTGTCCCCTATACATACACTTTAGGCACTCGTTGTTAAATGACTTGTAGCTCCTTTTCAGGTTCCCCACATCAAAAAAAAAAGTCTCTGCTTCCTAAGCCACCTACCAAGTGGTACATTTATTTTTAAATAAATTAATTTGCATGTTTAGAAGAGTACATTTAGTCAACTCCTACAATACAGAGCTATTTCTCACCACGTATTTGCCCAGTTCCTCAGTAGTTCCTGATGGCAGGAGTTAAAAAAAGTTCACCTAAAATTAGGTTCAGAACCATTATAAGAACGACAGCCAGTTCCTACGAAGGGCTTTCAGAGCACTGAGTAGAATATCGTGTGGTTGGCATTTCTGAAATGAAATTGGATTGTTGACAGCTTATGTATGAATTTAGGAGGCTAATTTTAGGTTACAGTAATCTTGCCCTGTGTCTGTAGACTTGATCCACCCCGGAGGGTCACCCACTGTGGCTGCCAGGACAAGCTGGGGAAGAGCTCTGATGTCCCTCGGCCTCAAAGCCTGACAGCTGGCACACTTGACTTTGGAGCTATTTATAAGACTTTTGTCAGAGTTCTCATTTATACAGTTCCCCCCGGTGTATTTTTGGGTCTGATTTTCCTTCCAAGATAAAGCAAAGAAACCCACAGAACAAATCAGTCTTAAAAAGAAAACATAAATTCACAGGACGATAAAATTCAGCAAGTGTTGAAACACATTTTTAATTACAGCTGTTGTGTTTGGTTTATTTTTAATCCCTAAAACAGCAGAAATTGCCACAAACTTTGAATGAATTTGAAGAAAATAAAGGCAAAATCTCTGTTTCCCTGTAACCCAGCTGGATTCACACATCCATATATTGGGTTTCTATGATGTATTTGCTTTCTCTGTTTTTTCTCATTTTCTGGTTGGTTGCTAAGCTATATTCAAGCATGTGCTAGGCAGGGTGACTCAGAGACTTGTAGGCCAGGATGCTTTTCTTGGGTTTTCAATGAGCATTCTTTTTATTCCACACAGATATAAATAATTGCCTTCCTTGACTCCCTTAATCATTTAATTATTTTAATGGCATTAAAATATGTTTTCTGTGGTTAAAGGGGAACTGTTTCATTAGCATCTGTTCTAACCTTGAAAGTTCTGCTCTTACATACTGATACACAGAGTGCCACAACACAGTGTAATGTATAAAAGAAAAATAAAAGCTGAACTGAATTGCTGTCAAAATGTGATTATTTATGGGGGGGGGGGAAGGAATATGTGTGTAATACTCTTATTAAAATGAACTATTTGATTGATGTTCAGAGAAATCTGACAGGTTTAGGAGGCACTGAGGTTTCACAGTCCTCACTCGTTTGCAGATGAAGGTTTGGAGGCAAAGATAGTCTTCTCATTTCTTCCTTCATGCCTGGGAGGTGAGATGGGCTGTAGGAACAGAAAAGAAAAGAGAAGGTGTGAGCAAGGCCAGGGAATAGAAGGTCCCTTTGAGAAAGCCCTCACTTTTGTCTTTCCTAGGGGTGCCAGTCTATGGCATCAGTGCCAGCTGCTGCTCCTGTGAAGATCACTCCTGTTGGCAATACCCCCTTCTACCCTCACCATCCCCAGTCACAGTGAGCTGTGACCACCTCATCTACACATGGGGTGAGCTCAGTTTCCAGCCACGAGCTCCTTCAGTTTTATTTCTGCTTTAATCTGGTTTTATTATCCAGGTACAGTGGTGAACTAAAAGAAAGAATTCATACTTGTCTGTTGAACCAACCAGGCTTATATAGAAGATCTTATTCAAGGTCCAGAAATGATAATGTTATCTTTTAAATGTCTAATTCATGTCAAACCTCTTTGGAGGATGATTTCACAAGTAGTAAGTTCTTTGCTCACAGCCCCCTGTGCTCTCCCCTCTCCAGTACGGTTGCATTGGGTGTGCACATTTGCTCCTCCTCCCATTTCAGTGTCTCTTCGATGTGATGAGTTCTCACCACTGGAACATCATATGAAAACAGGAAAAATTCAGAGGCTGTGAGGGAGGGGACACTTTTCAGTAAATATTTCTTGATTCCTCCCAAGCACCCTGGCCTATCACAGAAACCCTCATGGCTAAAAGGGACAGATGGTTTGTGTCTCTGGTACGAGAAGTTCCAATGACCACCTTTGGTTTGCAGACAGCAGCTGCAGAACAGTTATATGAGAGGTTCCTTTTCCATCCCAAGAAGCTTTCTGCATTATTACAACATACTCACTTTTTCTTTCTATTTGCTTTGTTGCTTTGTCTCCTTCCACCTCCTGTTGCCCAGTAATTAGATTATTTTGAGGTCTGAAAAAGAAGAGACTCCAAACTTCCCTACTTCTTGCTTGGTATGGCAAGGTTCAACTTTTCTCAAAAATGAAATCCACACCTCCAGTGGTACTACAGACCAAGTCATGCTGGCCAAATAGAGACAGCCTGACTCACCATCATCAGAGAAAGGATGAAAATAAGGGTAGTGATGTTTGAAAAAACAGAGAACTCAGTCACTTTGTTTACCCTCTGGGAGCGGTCTTGGTTATACAAGATTAAATGTTATGTAAAGTAAAAAAAAACAGCTGCTCTGCCAGTGCTTATAGACAGCACACAGAGTGAGGGACAAGGGACATTTCATAATGGAGTTTCCTGTTAAGTATCCATGAGCAGAGGAAAGAGGGATCAGCCTGCCTAAAGGAAAGAGGACTGAGCTGCCTTGAACTGAGCAATATGGCATAAGGCAAATTCGATAACTACTTTATGATGTTTATTTAGATTTGTAAGTCCTAAGAGACAAGACTGTCTTACATTGAATATAGCATACTGTAAAATTGACATGTGACTTAGCAATACCTTGATATTTAAAAAAGGAATCAATGTTAAGATCTCTATCACGCTTAAAATAGTAGTGCCTATTTACTCTGTGCCCTGTCATTCTGTGTTGAGAAACAGCAGAGGAGACAAAGGTCCCTCTTTGTGCACTTCTTTATCCCACTTAATTCCAGGGATGCAGCAGAAAGTGCCTGCTTTTGACTGAATAATCTGATGAAGCAGTGCCATTTACTGTTTAACTACATGCCACTTACATCCCTGCTGTTTTATCCATCTTCCAAATAAACCCAATATCAGATTCTTCCTGAGACTGACAAGGAGGCAAAATGCCATGTAAGGAACAAATTGTTGCTAGTAATGTTGCTTATTCTTTGGGTCTGTACTCTCCTGTCCCGTGGCACCAGCACAGCTCACACCCCAGTGAACACTGCCTGAATGCCACATCTCATCCGTGCCATTAACTCCCTTTGTCTAGACTTGGAAAGTTGTGCTCTGCCATGCAAGAACAAATTGATTTAAGACCAACAGAATCACTGAGACATTTTAGATGTATTCTGAAGTATTTTAATGAGCTATTGATGAATTTTGTTCCACAGTCCAAAAAGGGCAACAAGAAAGGGAAACAAACATCTGAGAAGTCTCCACACTGCAGATCTGAGGGCAGGAGCAAACAGAAAAGCAGCTCACAGAATGTTAAGAAGAGCAAGGTGAGTGTTACGTGCTCTAAAACCTTCCAGTGGCTTTCCTGCTAATTGTTGAAAAGGCTGTGATGGCATTGCCACAAATCAGAAGTGATGACATGTCAGGTGAAAGGACCATCTGCCCCCTCCCCAACACCTGGAGCACTGAGATTTATCTCAGGGTCTGCTTCCCTGAGATGTTTGTTTTGTTTTACGGTCCAGCACAAATTTCATAATTCTTTGCAATTTTAGGACTTATGTTATGGATGTCAACCAGTTACAGGACTATCCCATTATGACTTTTCCTTTTTTACTCTTCCAATTAGACTTGTTTACTGTCTTCATTGTAAGATACCTGATTTAAAACATTGGTCAACTTGAAGTGATCCCCCAGTAAAAAAATTACATGCTGATGTTAAATGCCTTTTGTAATGATTCCAGCATATTATTTTGGACATGAGGCTTCTGTAAGAGGGGGCTCTGTTTTTTCCTAAAAACAGAGTCTGAGGTTGACAGAGTAGAAGAAAGAGGTGGGGATAACCTCAGGATGTCCTTCAGATGGAGACACAGCACCCTGTTTATCTGCAGAGAAACTGCTTTTCCAGTGACATTGGGGTGCGTCAGTGATAGGGAACTTTATCTGATGTTTCCTCTGATTCATCTTTTCTGTTCACTAATGGATCAGCTCTCCAGAGCTTTCAATGCTTCTCCCTTCAGGAGATACAAACATGATAAAAAGTGCTTTAAAAAATAAATCAATAAACACTTAAGTGTTTGGCAACTCTTGGACTTTCTACTGTATCATTTACTCAACAGTTTAATGCTTAATAGAAGAAACTTGCTCAATATTCATGTGCAGATTTAATAAATACAATACAGCCCAGGTTGGTTCTGGTTTTCTGACTCTTTATTCATGACCAAATCAATTGTCCCAGAGCACAGGAACTGCGTTTGCTGGGGAGTGACATCTGCCTTAAATGTGCGAGGTCAGTGTCAGGATCAGTTTGTGGGAATTCCAGTTTGGGGAAGCAGTTCCCTTCATTCAAAATTCGTAGCCTTTGTTTTGCTTTAAAAATGCAAAGGCAGCCTGAGTTGGCCCAGTTTGCACAGCTGTATCTTGTTCACACTACAGATCCCCTCCCTCCCCAGGGAGGGTCTGCTGGGCTGGGCTGGCACAGGAGATGGAGCTCATTGGCCACCTCAGCAAAGGTCTGGCTCTGGTGGGTCACTCATCCTTGGACTAGGTTTCAAATGCAGCTGTGGGATGGATGTCTGTGCTCAGGTGTTGGGGGGGATCTTTGAGAGGAGCCTGAGGATGGTCCCAGACGGTCCCAGCACAGGCAGAGCTGAGCCCCCGTTGCCTCAGGAAAAGGCGTTCCAGAAAGGGCAAAACCCACACCGAGTGAGGGGGAAAGTGTGAGAAGTGGCCCTGTGGGCACCCGGTGGGAGGAGGAGCTGCAGGGGCCGGGCAGGGTCCCTGCACTGAGGTGAAGGGACCGAGGGGAGCAGACACCCACCCACAGCCCTCGCCAGGGGAGACCTGTCCTGGAGGGGAAGGTGGAGCAGCTGGGAACGAAGGTGTGAAGTCGAGCCTGGGAAAGGTGAGGGGAGAAGTTGGTGTTTTAATTTTTTTTTTCCCCTGTTTCTCCCTCCCCAAACCTCTTTTCGTTGGCAACAAATCAATTTTCCCCAAGTGGAATCTGTTTTGCCTGCGACGGTAAATGACAAGGGATTTTCCTGCCTGACCTCGGCCCCTGAGCTTTGCCATCAGCTGGGAGCTGCTGAGTCTCAGGAGGGAGCCTCAGCTTCTCCCTCCCCTCTCCCACAGTAAGTTTTGGGATTCAGCATCACAGCTGATCCCAGCGCAGGCTTTGCAGCATGGGCAAGCACACCTTTGGGAATGCAGCATCCCGGAGGTGCCTGCTCAGCAGCCACGGTAACTCCCTAATTCCTGTGTGATCCGGTGCTGAGGGAGGGGCAGAAGGAGTGGAGAAGAAGCAGCACTATATTGCCATCAAGTGGTACACACATTGATATGTGTGACCGTGCCTGGCTGGAATCCAGTGAGTGGGGAAAGAGAAAAGAAATTGCCAGCTTTTCATTTGCTGTGTGTTATCCCTATCTCTTTACTGGTGATTGATCAAGGGAGATTGTCTCTCACTCACAGTTTTAATGAAAGAGCTGAGGAAAAAAATTTTCAAATAATGCACTTATGGTATGATTTTTGAAAGATTTCGAATTATATTCTTTCCCTCAGACAAGCTTTAGCAAGAGTGACATGAAAAATGTATTTTCTCTTTACCAGGCTGTCAACCCTTCAACTTCATTGACATTGTCATCCAATAAAGCTGCTGTCTTCACAAAAACAATCACCAGAACACTTCCTCTAAAGCAGAAAATGCACTTTGTCAATGTTAAGGCTCAACATCTGCAAAATATCAACAAACCATCCAAAAGCATAAAAGATCTGGAGATCCAACTGCTGCAAGGGGAGTGTGAAGAACTCAAAAATCAGCTGGGATGCCTGAGGGTAGGTCAAAATCCAGTTCTGTTCTTAGAATCTACCTGTGCTGATAAACAGTTACATTGAAAATAGTTTATTGATAGTTCTGTTAAAACCAAGTAGAAAAAAAAATGTTTTACTGCCCATTTTTCATTCAAAGAGAGTGGTTATTGATATTAAGTATTGTGTAAACTCTTGTGTGTATAAGAGAGTTTGGGTCTAAATTCATAATATTTGTGGTTATACTCAAAAATATGAAAGATAGGAACTTTTACTTTTGAATACTCAGTGGCATTCCTGTATTTTTTAATTGCCATTCTAGCATCAAAATCTTGTCAGCACTGTCTTGTGCTAATTTCATGCCCTACCAGCAGCATCTCTGAGCCCTTTGTTACAGCAACAGATCATGGAAGAGGAATCACTTTTAGCTTCCAAAGGTTGGGATTACCCATCTTGTTTTCTACCTCATCCTAACCTGGACTGATTAATAGCCAGAGGAATTTCCCTAAGCAGGAAGTATTAGGGTGCTTGAGGTGTAGGTTGTTTTGCTGCTGGTGCTGTGAAGAGACACCTTGTTTTTTAGGGAGCAGAAGATTATTAGAATAAACACCAAAAAAACCCACATGCATAAATACAGCTACGTTGCTGTAGCAGATGTTCTTGTTTGGTTGGAAATTCAGCTATGGCAGAATGTAAAATACTGTCACCATGTATCTGACAAAAGAGAAATTGAAAATTTCCTGTAATGCAGGAAGGGCTGATGGGGCAGAAGTCGGGTGACACGGAGGAGTTGCTGAGACAGTCTCAGAAGGAGCTGCTGTGGCTTCAGAGACATCTGTCCTTCATCTCCACAGGAGGCCCTGTGTGTGTTTTGGCAGCTAGCAAGGTGAGCTCCTTTCCTATGCTTTCATTCAAAAAGTGGTATTAGAAAGGGAAGGGTTTGTTTATCACCATTCAGGCTTGTTTCACTGAAACAACACACTGCAAGATTTATTTTTTCATACTAAGGGTACCCATAGGAAAATTCATCTCTTAGGAGGTATTTTAAATAATAGTTTCGTGTAGCTCAGAAAGACTGGAAAGAACATGAAATTCATTATGGCCTGTGAGAGGTTATGTAGTTAAAATGTCATTTCATAGAGCCCTTCTCATCTACAGAAAGATATTTTCTTTTTCTAAAGAAAGCCACCTATCAGAAGGTAGAGGCATTATTTGGGGGTTGTTACTCTGGGGGGATTTCTTGGCCTGGCATACAGAGCTGTAATTCCCTTTCTTGTCTCAGCAAAACTGATATGTATGCATTCCTAGAAGCCAGCAGCCCATCATCAGTATAGTGGCATCCAGTAAAATTACTACCAAGTTACACACTTAATGCTGATATTTGGCCATATAAACTATCAAATTAATAATAAAATGTTTATCCTAACAATGTCTTAACATCTTACAGTTCCAATAGAATGTCTGTTCTCAACTGCTGTGCCATAACAAGTTGCATATGTCAGGTTTTTGACTCAAATTCCTAAACATGTTCTTGAGATAAGAATATGTTTTTAAATTTTTATAGCAGTGAATCTGTACTAATAGTTAAAAAAATTGCTACTTTACTTCAAGTGACTTCATTGAGTTTTTATGCATATAATTTTCCATAATTTTAAAACAAGACTTCAGTAAAGCTGATGATAATTTACGAATTTTATACATATATGTGTATATTCCCACACCACCCCATATATGGATATACTTGTTTTAAATCTAGCCATTAAAATGAATGAGAAGAGCTGGTTTGGTTCAGTGTAACACATTAATAATGCTATTTTACAGCGATCTGAGTGGTTTTCAAGTATCAAGATGGCTTAGCAAACTTGTGTTTTGTTTGTACAAATGCACAAAAAAGGAACAGTTCTGTTCATTTAGTCTTCAGCCCAGACAAGACAGATTTCCAAAATGTGTCACCTGGAATCTTCTGGTATCACTCTGTGTCATATGCTGCAGATCTGTAGTTGCTGCTGAGGCACAGGGTGGTAAGTGCTGATACAGGCAGAAGGAACGTTTCAGTTTGCAGATTGCACATAGCTCAACTGAGAGGAAAAAGATCTAACTTGCCAAAATTAGACTTAAAAAAAAAAAAAGACATTTATGCCACAAACTGGTTAGACAAGTAAGAGTGCACTTGCCTGATGATCCAAGTCATAATCTAATCTGGGAAGGAACATATGAACCTGAGTAGGAACAGCTTTTCACTCTGAAAATGCCAGAGTTTTGTTCCCCTTACAGTCATGAGTAATCTCATGGAAGGTCATTTGGGGCTGAGATTTGCACAAAAGAGTGGTATTGGATACCTTATTTTAGATGTTGGACTTTCCATTCAAAAAAACTCTAGTCTTTCTAGAATATGCCAAGACAGACCTTCAGGGAAGGAAGCACAGATTGTCTGTAACCCTTTTCCCCATCTCTTTTTGCAGTATCATATAACCAGAGATCAGATCTTTAGATGTTTCATTCATATAAGGAGGGACAGATTTTTCAGCAGCAGTCAGTTGCTTTGAAGATCACACTGTGATACTCCGCACTGTATTTTCATTCTAGGCCTCTGAAGAGAAATGTGTTTCATCCAAGTGGGAATGGTGGTTCTTGGTGCAGCTGGAAGCTTTGGGAGTAAAATCTTACTAAGGGGCTCAAAAACATGAATGGCTGGGAACTGGAATATCCAGGAATATAAGCCATGCCATTCTGGAAGGATTCCTTAGCTGTTTAGTAAACATCCTGGTTCACAGTTCATGTTTACTATGAACTAGAAATCCAGATAAGACAAAACTTGAGAAAGATCATCTGATAAATCCCTCTTCCATAGCTCTTAATTCCTTCCAGTGAAGCATCTGATGCTGACAGTTCCTGGATAGCAGGGTACTCCCCATACACTTCAACTTCATAAAGTACTACTGGGTTTTGGGGAAAATCTGGCTCCTTTTGTCAAAGTCACACTTTTCTGAAAATTCTCCTCCTCTTCCTCGTTATGCTTGTTAGTAAAACTGGGAGGAAGACAGGCACCTGAAGAGGAACTGTAGGAGAGTCATTCTTGGATGGAGAGATGTATTTCTGCAGATACTTTAATATAATTCAGTAAAATAGTGCCTTCCGAGTGCAATATTCCCTTCCTCTGTTAAATACTACAAGGAAAATGCAGAAGTTCCACTCAATGTCACTTCAGAGCTTTTCTTGATAGTTTAACCTTCCTCAGCCTGGAGAGTTCAGCTACGCTACAGTGAATGCACTCCCAAAGTGGTCAGATTCTCTCACTTGCATCATTTCTGATGAGGAGGGGAAAAAAAAGGAACCATAAAGGATGGGGAAAAGACTGAAGCTTGCTTTCTACAACCTGATTTCTTTAAAATCTATCCCCGTGTCCCCTTACCGTGTCTCCCTCTAGCTACTGGGGAGATGCAGTTGCACCTGGGAAGTTTTGTGTGAATTCACTGCCCAGGGTTTTCTTGCGAAGGAGGAAAGGCAGGATGCTTGGGATGCTCCAGGTAATCTGCCTTAATGCCCTTCTGCATTGGAGTGCCTGAGCCTTCCATTGGGCAGGCCAGGGGAGCGGAAAGGAGGAGGAAAAAAAATAAAAAAAATTGCCGCTCGCATTTACAGTTCATTGGTTCGTGCCAGCAGGCCACAGATGACCTACTGAGGAGATCCTGCGATAGCATTACTTGGAGGTAAAATAAAATCTCCNGTCTCTGGAGCGCATCCCCGCAGCGCTCCCACTCGCCGCCCGCCGCCGCGCCGGGTTAATGCGCTGCGAGCGGGCTCTGGCAGACAGGGAAAGCCATCTTGTGTGCGAGCAGTGCTGTTTCGCAGGCTCCGGCAGCTGCTGCATGGCCCGGGCTGCTCGGCCGCCGCGGGTGCCCCATCGTGTCGGAGCGCAGCCGATGGAGCGCTGCTAGCCGAGCGCTGGCGGGGCGCGCACGCCGGTGCTGCCGCCGGCCCCGACACCGCGCCGGGCTCACCCCGCCACTGCGGATCGCCCTCGGCGATGCTCTCGCTCGCCTTCGCTCCGCTCCAAGGTACGCCGAGATTTTTTCGGGGAAAAAAAAAATAATAACATAGCGCTTTTCTGTTAAATGCTTTTTGCGGGCGCAAGTGAGGGTGGGAGGGATGGAGGGTTTGTGTGCAGGGCGCGGGGGGAGAAGCCTATCTTTAGTTAGCGGGGTTGCGTCGGGAACTCCTGTCAAAGGCAGGCAAACTTTATTATTCTGCAGCAATTCGATGATGCCCTTCACTGAATCTTTTCTTCTAGGTGCTGCTTGGAATAATAAAATGTGTTAGCGTCGTGCATGAGCACTAGGTAAAGGGATTAAACTCTTGCTAGATTATTCCATCCTCCCTCTGGCTGATGTTTAATCTGATGTCATTTTCCAGTCACTTTGGAGGTCTGCAATAAAATAAATACTGTATTGGCGGGTTTGATGGGGCTGTGTTTCTGCTCTGTGTTAGTGTCGGTGGGCAAAGTTAGTAATGATGCTGGCTGGCAGCTCTCCCCTGCTCCCCCAGCCCCGAGCATGGTGCATATCCACAGTATGTGTTTGCTTTGCAAATGTATATTGTCATGTCATGGCAAAGTCATCAGTGTGACTGCTCTTCCAC
This sequence comes from Formicarius rufipectus, assembly GCA_013399695.1. Lineage (NCBI taxonomy): Eukaryota > Metazoa > Chordata > Aves > Passeriformes > Formicariidae > Formicarius > Formicarius rufipectus. The sequence goes on from VXAU01000197.1 coordinate 3,417,989, forward strand.
GGAAATGCTGCTCTGTGGTATTTGTCTGGCATCTAATGCTAAATTAGACCAATTGTGAGTAAATACCTCATCCCTTTTTTGGTAGAAGGGAGAAATCTGCAGACAGATAGAGACAGATATATATGGACACACTATGCATAGCAATATTTGGGGGAAGTGTATCATGTGTATGAGCATGTATAACAGAATAATAACGTTTTATTATATCATATGCATATAAATTCCAGTTAATTAGCATGAACCAGTATGCTGTGCTCAGTATTATAGGGGATACTGCAGGGGTTTTAATTAACCTCTTTTCAAAATTGGCTATTGCTCATAGCATTGGGCAGGGGAGGTGTGTCTTTCCCAGAGTGATGTGATGGTCGACATTACAGCTGGCTATGCTCTTAGTACCGTTTTAACTGAGGAAAATCTAAATGCATATGAAGGCTTTGGTTTTTCTTTTTAAGCTACTGCTGCCTGTTATTTTAGTGGGAAAACACTGACTGGGTTTTTTTTGCCCAGTGCAGGTAGTGATGCAGAGTTTATATATAAAATAACTCAGCAGAATAACTTATTAATGAGTCTTGACAGTGCATCTAGTAAATAAAGGGTCTGGTCCTTCAGGGATTGGATATACTTTGAAGAAATACCTTGATTCAAAGCCATTGATTTTAACATTAAGAATTGCACCAAGTATGCTGAGACAGGGAAAGAATATACTATGATGCCAACATCAAAATACAAATAAGGACTATTGCTTAGCAAGATAGAAGAACTACCTTAAGAAAACAGCATGAAATATTAAAACACAGGCCAAGCATTAGAGGGGGAATTATAGCATCCCCATAAATTCAATATGATAAAAAATAGCAGTGCATGAACTGATATGAAAGTTACTGTAGTCACTTTGTATTTCAGCTTTTTTGATCAGGAGGTGTTACATTTTTATTAGAGGAGGGCTTTTAAATCTACCCAGCTGACAAATGAAGGAGCTAAATCAGATCAGATGTTACCCATGTCAGCCAGGACTCACCACTGTAGACATCCTTTGAAATAAGTGTATCACTTCTAGAACCCTAAAGGAGGGGGTTGGGGGTCTTTTTTAGTGCCTCTTTGTTTGTTTGTTTTTGTTTTTTTTTATCTTGTGGTCCTGGTCAGTGGCTTTGTGCAGACTGTTTCCTTTTTAATAGGGAAAGGACCAAAGGACCTACTCTAAATGAAATTGGTGAAGTGGTCATGCTGCCTGCAGACTAGAGAGCAACCCTGATTTTTCTTAGTTTCATACCTGAATGGGTTTCAGCCTTCTAAAATACAGCCTGACTGTATGCTGGAGACAGTGAACAGAGGTGCAGTGTTATTACATACAACTTTATATATTTGTGGAAGACCTTTTTGGGAAATGCAGTGTCTTGAATTTTCTAGAATTATAACCAAATTACAGCTTGAAAACAGCACGTGGTTTTTAGGGGTAGGAGAAGTGAGATGGAACAAAATATGGGACAGTGCAGTGCCACAGATTTCTGCATGAAAATTATCTGAATAGCTGATCCGTGATACTTAAGAGAACTGACAATTCCAAGCTCAGAAATCTTGAGCATCTCTCTGTATATGTGGCCAGCCTCATACAAACTAGAGATGTTCTTTTGGATATCTACAAAATATGTATCTCTTTGAATGTCAGCTTATTCTATTTTAGATGTATGTTAATGTGCCTACGTATTGTAGTTCAGATAGGTGTGTGATACTGAGCATGAAATGAATGTATAAGCACAACGATGCTCATTCTGGCAATGACTTATTCTAAAAGTCCAAGTCTTTCTGCATTGCCACAAGATATCTTGGATCACTCGATAATTAGTATCCTCTGGTGTAAGGGGGTTTCCTTTTGTGTGTCAAACTCCCCACCACATATCAAAATTAAACATCCAAAATCACGCTGACTTTATTTGTAAAAAGTAACTAGTTGGTGATGAGTCACTGTCCTGTCCTGTCAATATTTATGTTGAATGGAGCATGGTTTGAGAGTCAAGGCTGTTTGCCATTTCACTGAAATTGATGCAGGCCCTCCTCACTGCTACAAAATATGTCACACTAGCTGAAATAGCTGTTAGTCACCTCTCCTTTCCTGGGGCTTATTTTTGGGTTATTATTCAGCAAAAGCTCCTGACTAAAGCAGAATTTTGTGTAAATCCGTTCTTTCCCCCTTTCATAGCATTAGCTTGTATGGCCAGCGAACTCTCTGATAGAATGGCAAGCTGGATAGAAAACAATTCCTCATCATCATTTTGGAAATCTTTCCATCACAGTACTAAGTAACTGAAATCTGTTGAAGATTTTCTGGAAAATGCCTTGTGCCACTGATGATTCTCTCTCTTCTGACTGTTGATGTTCCTTCTAAGCTGCTTGTCCACCACAGATGAGCATTGTGATGAAGCTTTGCTGACAGCAGCATTTTCTCATTACTGTTAGAATTGAAAAGTACATACCAATAGAATGATTAAAAATACAAGTGGAGTGTAGTCACAGTGCTGGAAAAATGCAGCTTCTTCAAAGCAACGTGACATGGAACCAGTTTCTGCTCACTGGTGGAAAAGAGGGCTTTTGCCAGGCTTATTGGCACAGAGGGGGCCCTTGGGAAGTGGCAGTGATGCCATTACCCTGAGAGAACAGGGAGAACATCTTCTGGAGCAGCTGGTTGACACTGATGTTTGACTGTGGTCACTGAGGGTTTCTTTGCTGGCTGTAGCCATCCTGTTAAATGACATGTGGGAGGGAGGCATGTTCATTCTGTAAATTATGATTGTAAGGCCAGCTGTGGTTGGGATTTTGGTGAGGAAATTAAGAGTGGCTTAAAGGTTTGTGGCTCAACACTTTGGCTCATGCTTGTGACGTGGTGCTTGATAAGAAAATCAGAGTGTGACTTCCAGCTCTGCCACAGATTCTGTGAATGGCCCTGAGCAAAGTGTTTAGTATCTCTTGGGTTCTGTTCTCTTTCTGTAAATGGAAATAATAATGAATCCTTTCCACTACATTCTATTTATCTGCTTAGGAAATGAGAATTTCAGACCAAGTACTGTTTGCTCCATCAGGATACTGAATCCCAACAGAGGCTTCTAGATGCTACTTATAAATCACTTGGCAGTCTGCATTGTGTCTTGTTGATCTGTAGAAGAATATTGCTGAGTATCAATCTGAACTGATTCTGAGCTTTCTGGAATAATCTTTTATTAGCTGAACTTTCTGTTGTGTTCATGGGTATGTTCAGTTTGGAGTGAAGAGCTTTCTTTCACTACTGGTGGCAGTGATTTGGTAGAAACATTTACAGTGCAAATGTCAGAACAGAGGAAATGGGACTAAAGTTTGATTTTTCCTTTTTTTTTTTTTTTTTAATTGTTCTAAGGTTTAGTATTTTCTGTTGCAAACTATAACACTTGACTTCTGAGGCAATATTTCTGTGCCCAATGTATGGTGATTAGCAAGCAGCAGCAGTGCAGAGTATTACCATGCAGAATCAGGCAGTGTGGATATAACAGCATGGCACAGCCTCGCTTCTCAGTTCTCATCTGATGACACTTAGAAACCATCTTCCATTTTTTCTTTAAAGATCATCCTCCAGCAAGCTCTTGGGTGTGATACCCTCCTTAAGGCCTGATCTGAGCATGGGCAGCTGGTGGGCAGCCAGCTTATGACCCCTTTCCTTTCATGCCCTACCTCCTCTAGGATTAGACTGATTTATTTTCTTTTATTGAGGAGCATAAATCATTTTTATAGACAGTTTCATTAAGTTTTCACACTGGATATGTGGGGGGAAAATTACAATAATACCCCTTCCAACCAACTCTAAAAGGAAAATAAGCCTTTCTTAAGGCAGGTTAACTTGCTTAGGGTTGGCTTAGAAAAATACTAAATTGAGACTAAATTCCTACAGAATTGGGAATTTACTCTGGGACTTCACCATTTCAGTTCCTGCTGAATATTTCTGTCCCTCCTTCACATAGAGCTGAAAAATACTACTTGTTCCTCCTGTGTGGAGTATCATGGTGCTTCTTCACCCGTATGGAAAGTGCATCTTTAGTGAGTACATTGTCCAACTCACTTAAAAATATTCTCTGACATTAATCAGCAGGGGCTTTTATAGATCTGTGCCAGCTTACACCCAGAGGGATAGCACAGCACAGCATCCCTGGGAGTGTGCTAATGGGCTAAATGCTTTACTAAAGACAGATAGAATTGATGGTGTATAGAATTCAGTTGGGTGAATCTCACAATTGTCACTGTAACAAGCAATATGTAGTTGAATCTGTCCCCTGTTTACTGAATTTTTCCCCTTCTGTGACATTCACAGTTTTACCTATTTGTTAAATCTTCCTTTCTGTTCTCCCCACTTCCCTGCCCCCAATTCTGAATGCAGTTCAGAACATGAAGACTATTCTCTGTCAGTTCCAGGCATGTATCCCTTCCTTTCTCTCTTGTTTACCGCTTGCTAATTAAATTTTGTAGGTGGCAGTTTGAAATCTTAGTGGGACGTGTCATGTGACTGCTAATGCTCTGCAGATCTCTATTACATAACCTTTAAGTAGTTTGGGGAAATGTGCTTGTGTCATACTGGGCCTGACATAAGGCTCTGTCTGAAGCCAGCAGTCTGATCAGGTTTTTTATGTACAGTGACTGTAGAAATCTTGTGGATGGTTTGTTCTGGCACAAGATTTGTGCCCTCACTTGTCAGGTCAATTGTCTTACTTCCCTGAGATGCTTTGCAGTCGGCTCTGTCTGCCTTTCCTGCAGGGCAGAGGAGGGGAGTAGTTAGATTTAAACACTCTGGCATGCCAGGTAATGATCAAATGAATATTAAATGCAGGATGCCAGGATCCCTTCTGTCTTCCTTTGCTTGTCTTAGTTTTGAAGTGACCAGAGCACAGGACAGAGAGAACCTCTCAGTCTGTCCCCCCACCCCTTCGCTTCCCCCTTATGGACCTTAATTGGGCTCTGGCGCATTATGCAAAATGAAAACATGAATCAATACGGAAGTTTAAGAAAATGCTGTTGTAGGGATGATCAATTTTTAATGCTTGGCAATTCATTAGGTTGCTGTTTTGCTAAAGAAGTACTTTGATAAGTAACAGCAATGTATCCACTCACAGACTAACAGCTCCTCTCAGTTTCTCTGAACCAGCATCATCCCTTGGTCTCACTTCACATGTAGTATCATGTTTTTGTTGTGTAAAACTTATTTGTGCACCATTATCCAATGCAGCTCAAGCACTGCACTGTTGATGGGCCAGCTCTGTGTCCTGAAGAAAGTAAATCTCATTTTAGTTTCCTGGCCAGGATATGGTTGTTGTAGGCTGGGTTCTGTTTGTGGCTCTGATGTGTGTTCTCCAACAAGCCACAGACCTTTCTGCCTTAGTTTATCTGCCGGGAAGGCTCAGTGGAACGAAGTTTCTGTGGCCTTGTAACAAAAGTTGCAGTTAGGAACAGGGAAGTACTGGTTGAAGTTTTGGGTGTTGGTTTGCTTTTCTTTTAAGGATGTAAAATTTTTCTAGTTTGTAATTTGTTATTGAGAATTGTGATTGTGTGAACCTGCATTTTGTTCTAGAGCAGCCTATAGACTGCAGTAGCACTTTTCAGTAAAAGCTCTTCACTAAGTAGTAAAGAATGGTGGTTGGTAACATTCTGTCCATTTTGCAGTTGAGAAATTTTCAGTGTGCTTTAGGTTTATTTGCCTGAGATCATTCAGCAGGATCAGTGGAATTGGGATATGGATATTGTTTGCAGAGTCCAGTCTAACATTTATCTATTTTATTGCTTTACTTAATTAAATGCTGTATAAGAAAGGAGGAGGGGTAGTATTGATCTCCTAAAAGCAGGGGGGCTTTGTTTCATTTTCAATTAACTCCCCATGCACTACTCATAGTAATGAATTTGAGGATATATTAATTTTTTTTTAAAATTACTACTACCATAAATCATGGTGGCTTTAATCAGTTTGTCTGTTCTAATGGCTGTGTGTTCACCTACTGGGTGTTCTGGAACTACAGATGTCTCCCTGCTGGAAAGGGTCTCTGTTCCTCAACAGTCTTAAACCTTCTATACAAATGTATGTACCACACACTCCCTGTGATTTGGTAGCTTTGGCTTATTTGCAGAGTAAGTGGGTAGAGTTAACACTGCTGTGTTATCATGGCTGGTGGCTGCTGAATGAATGAGAATCAGAACAAAGAAACAACTGCAAAGCAGTATTGTGGGGCTTTTTTTGGAGGGGAGTTGGACACAGCTAATGCTTCTGTGCTTTGGAGGAGACCTGTCATTATGGGAGTTGTTCCTGTTAATAATGAGCATGGATGTGCCCTCCAGGGTGTGTGACGAGGGAGCTGTCCCCCTGGCAAGCTACACCCTGGATTGTTTCAGGATGCAAGAAGGGCTGACCCAAACAAATGAAGGAATGGAAACTCTGAATGACTTACAGTGGAATATCTTTTCTTGCACTGTGAGCAATAATCCAATGTCTGTCTCATCTGAACTGCCCATACTCTGTGGTCTTTTCTTGAGGATTCCTACCAGGGAGGAGATGCTAGCAGGGGTTTTATAAACCTGTACAAACATTGTTGATAAGGGAGAGGGGAGTCAGAAGGAAGGGTTGATCCTTCATGTTGTACCAGCTTTCATCTCTGATGGCTCACATGGACTTCAGGTTGTTTGCTGTAGTGGTGGGAAGTCACACTTTATTCTCATAGTTCCAAAAGGTAAAGTTTCTTACACAGCCAGACTAAAGCAGCCCTGCCCAGAGACTTCCTTGTAGATATTGATGTCAGCTCTTAGATGCCAATGAAATTTTTTCCAGCTTTGATATCAATAGTTACTAATTATCATGAATCCCAAACTTTATGCTTAGGTTACAACTTTTTAAACTTTCCTTTTGAAAAAATTTGTGCTTTATTTCTGCAAATACTCTTAATGGAAATAAAGTATATAGAGCTCCAAGCAGCTGATATTTTCATGATCTAATGACAGAAGTTTTGTAAATGCATAATTTGTTCTTGATATATGGTTATGGACATTATCTTAAGATAAGACAGAACAATTTAGAAAACAGAACAAGACAGGAAGACATGTTGTCTATGATTATGGGATCTCAAAGAATCAAATAATGAATGAGGTCACTGTACTGCTGACATCACTGGTGTGAGACACTCGTGTCTGTGGGGCTCAGGTGGTTTCATTGACTCTTTGTGGAATGTTGCTCTGAGCAGAAAGCAATGAACACTCCTGAAAACATAGTATTTGCATACTGTAAATAAATAAATACAGTTCTGTGAAACATGTTGTGGCTATAACAAGTGTGTGGCATTGAAAGTGACACTGAACAACTGGTGCCTTTCCCAGTTGTGACCTGCAGGAAGAGCTGCTGGCCAGGTCCTGAGCAGCAGATCCACTGAAGGAGTCACTGATCACTTCTCAAACAGCTGCCAGTCCAAAAAGCCAACTGGACACGAGCAGAGTGATGCAGCATTTGAGGGAGCACAAAGGAGAAACTTCCTTCTCCTTCCTCCCCACCCCACCCTTTAGTCATTTCCAGATGGGTTGTCTCCCCCCTCGCTCCCCATACTGGGATTTGTGTAACTAATATTTGGTCTGTTAGGTAAAAAGTTACCAGAACATTTAGTCAGTGTTGTTGATTTTTGATGTCATATTATTTAATAGCATTTAGGAGACCATGCTGCTATTGGAAATTGTTTTCTCAGCTCTGATTTCTTGTAACAGGACTGTGGTGTGTGCATGGACCTGGGCTGGGGGTGAATTGGAGGGGTGTTCAGCCCTGTGTGCTTTGGTGCTTTGGTAGTATTTATGATATCTTATTCCAGACCCTGTAGGAGACTATATTATAGGAATTTACTGTGGGGTTTTTGTGCCTTATTCTTAAGCACTGATAGCCCCTTTTGCCTGGACTGTGTGGGTCTGGAATCTGATTTAGCATGGCAGTATCTATCCCTTTTCTTTACTATTCCAAAGAATGACTTGTAGAAAAGACTATGTACATTACTGTTCGAATAGGGTCTGTGGATTTAAATTTTTATTATTTAATTTAATTTTAAATGGGAGAAATTATTTCGCCACAATAAGGGGTAAACCAAAATCAGAGGATTTTTTTTTTCAATTTACTTTCATGAGCTGGAGACAGTGGATTTGGAAAGTATGTTGGAGAGGTTATAATGCTGTGGTTTTTAATCCTCTCACCTGCAAGAAGTTATTTTCTGAAAGAAGTTCTTTTGTACACCAGGAAAGGTGACTGGAGCAAAGCATGCACTTGAGCTGGTGTTCTTTTGGGGCTTTTACCAGCCTGGTTTGCCTGCTTTGTGTCTCTGTGTACCCCTCCTCTGTACAAGTTAGATCAGATGCTGTAGGATTTTCCCAGGCAACTGAATGAGAAAGGAAGTGGAGAGGCTTTAAAAACCCCACAGTGAGAAAGTGGAGTGGAAAACAAAGGGAGTGAGGCAAATAAGAAACCTTGATGATAAACCCACAGATTAAAAGGTAGCATCCATTTATTTTCCATGTGTAAAAGGGATTCTGCTGTTGTCTGTCTGGACTTGCATGTTACAATTGTGTCGTTCATGTGATGGTTTGGTTGATGTAATGCTGAGTTCAGAAATGCTCTTTGTAAAAGACTGATGAATGGCAATATCCTTAATTCCTTGTCTTTGGTCTTGTCTTTGTCCTCAGTAAAATATTGCAGTTTAGCTCTTCAGAAGCTTGTAACTTGTGGACTACTGCCCCTTCCAAACTAAAATTTCCAAGTAAGCAAAAAGGGACTGTCCTTGACACCAAATCTGCCTTGAGGGTAAAAATGATATTTTGTTTGTGGTATCGACAAAAGAACAGAATTTTTGTAGCAGTTGTGGCTCTTAGAAAAATACAGGTTTGAGGCACGTAGCACTGTTTATTTGATTTTTATTCTCTGCAACATGCATTAAAACTATAATTGCTGGCATTAACTAGTAAGAATATAATGCATATCCATGAGCTGCAGTGCTTTTAAATGTCCATGTTTTTCCTATTATCAGAATTCCTTAATTTACTGGAATAACTTCAGGGCTGAAAAGGTTTTCTTTCATGATGGGCTGGTGCAGTATAGCTAAATTCAGATAGGTGATAAATCTTTTCTCATGCGCGTAAATCCCACTCTTGCAATCCAGTACAGGCATGCATAGGAAAAAATAAATTTGGATTTTTACAGTCCCATCAAACCTACTTTATGTAAGAAGGCTTGTGAAGTCCCATAGAAACATTTAACTATCACTATCCATCCTTATTGGATTGATAATGGACTACTGTTACATAAATAATAAAAACATCAAGTAAATACTTCAGGGGAGTTATCACAACAGCCTGCTTTGTGTTGCACGTCTCTTAAAATTACCACAAACATTTGAAAGGGCAGGAGAGAAATGTAAGAAACAAGACATGTAGGAAACAAGCCAGATTATTTCCATCATGAATAATTGTATAGTGTGAAATACTTAAAATGCATCTTAAAGCTCTACCTTTTTGTGTCAGTGTAGGATTTATGTTCAAGAAAGATGAATTGGAACAGGCAAAAAGAAAGGGCAATATGAATAATCCAGGAATTTGGGGAGTTTATGTTACGAAACATTAAAAGAGCTGCTTATTTGTTGTCTAATAGGGACAAAATGACAAGGTAAGTCTGATTTCATCACTAATTCTGACTTTTACAGTTTTTAAAGTTAAGCATACACTTAGTGCTCCAATTCAAACCCCAGGAGATTGCCAGGGTGATGGAAGTGTTCAGAACTGTTACAAAGCTGTTCCTTTCTAGTGCAGCTTTTCTGTAGCATCTGTCTGTCCCAGGTTTAACCTGGCTCCAGTTCTTACCTTATCTGAGTGCTTCATGGACTTGTTCACTGTTGAATTCAGTCATTCTCAATGAACCCTTTCTTTCAAGTGCTGCATGAATGCTGTTTATGGAAGAAACACCCTTTTTCTTTTGCAATCTTTACATGGTGCCTTTGGTGGTTTTCTCACTGTGGATAACTGAATATTTTTAAATGAAGACTTCCTAACTGGAAGATATGTCTGCTCTAGAAGGCCAAGGGTTCTCCAAATCTCTCACTGCCATAATATTTGGTGTATTGTGAATAGTTCTGCTGTTTATGTTTAGGTTTTTCCCAACAGTGTTCTTGGGAAAAGCAGAATCTTACTTTAAATTGTTATTACAGTGGGGCCAAATATATTCGGTTATTATTTGTACTGTCTCAAGAATACCTACTCAAGTTTATGCCAAATAAAAGACAATCATGGAGATGGGGAATCATCCAGGGAAATTTAACACCTTAATAACAAACCCAAAGGGGAATGTCTGTTATTAAACTGAAGAGATGGGGAAGTGACTTAACGTAACACTGATAAAACTCAGTCACAGCCATGTAAGGATAATTTCAAGTGTGGTCTGTCTTCATGCCAACCAAATGCAAGGCATGAGCAGTGCCTGCATGAAAGGCAGTGAATAAGGGCTTAGTGCAGCTCTCCACAGTCCTGAAGCTCACACAGCTCCTCTTCTGGGAAGGCTTGGAATGAGGATGGCACAGGCTGTGGTCTGCCCTGCTGCCAGAGCTGGGCACCTGGTGCGTGCAAGAGAGAGACCTCCCCTTGGGTCCACACCTGCCAGCTTCCCATGTGTCTTGATTTCCACTTCCTTGGGAAAACTTGAGGATGCTCTTAGGAAAGTGATCATACGGAGGGGTGGTTAGGTGGGTGTCAGAGGCAGTAGTAGTTTTTATTCTTGGATCTGAATAAGAAAGGCCCTCTTTCAGTCAGCTAATGCATGTGTATTCTCCTTTTTAGAAGGGATCTAGGCCTGATTCTGGATCCAAGGCTTTGAAGAAACCTCCAGCACAAAATGCTTTTTAAGCTGAATAGCATATAATGCCCACTTTCTTTGTTTCAGCTATGAAGAGAAAATTGAAGTTACATCTGTATACCTAGCAGCAAAACCATTAAACTTAAAATATTAAATAACATGTGCCTCAAAAAAAACCCCATTCGTACCATGGTCATGTGAAAGGAGTAGAGAGAGCAGACACAAAACTGAAGACAAGTTAAGTGACAGTCCCTCGTGCATCTGCTTTAAGCAATGAGTTATTAACAGAGATTCAATTTTTCTCAATAAAAACACAATAGAAGGTCATGCTACCAAGTGGCTACATTTATATTAAGCTTTCCATGTTAAAGATAATGTCCTTTTTGCCATTACTTTTTAGATTTACGTCTGTTACCTGGACTGGTCATCATGGATTACTGCTGCCCTTTCCATCTTTCCAGTCTCTAGAGGGATGGCAGAGCAGTTGTGCTGGAGCCCACCCTGAAGCTCAGGTTGCAAATGATTAAGCACACAGAGTCATAGGGTTGTTTTTTTTCCCACAACCTGCATGTCTGTCTCCAGGCACTTCTGTTTGATACTGGTAGTGTTTGAATGATTCCTCCTCAGTGAGGTGAAGGAAGGTTTGGAGGCACAGCGTCCCTGGCTTTTATTGTCTCCTGGCTCTGTGTATGTAAGTCTGTTTAGAGTGGAATGGCAGGAGTTTGCCTTTTGTAAGCACGGGATTAGTGGTTAAGAAGTGTTAAAGGCATTATTCCATAGATACATTGTTTTATGTTTTGTGGATTCATACGGTGTGCTCTTTCATCTCAGGATTTCAAAGTACTTACAGACATTAATTAACAAAGTCTTGCTGCACATCTCTTTGGTAAGAATGATTATTATCCCATTTTGTTCAGAAGGGCACATGATTTCACCAAGTTTCTTTAATGAGTCAGTGACAGAGCTGAGAATCAAACCTGGTTGTTCTGCCCACACTGTAGCTCTGCTCCACTGAGTAAACTCACCCATAAACGTGTAGGTTTCTGTGCAATGCATAGGAAACATTTTCAGTCATTTCCTGGTGCAGAAATGAAAAACAAATGAATAACCAAAAATAAATACAGCAGTTGTATGCTGGCGAGTGAAGTGATGAAAAAAACATTATGTGAAAAAGACACAAATAATTTTATTAGCTGCATTAAGAGGTGCTGTAGGTGCTTCCCTACAGGAAGGTTGGGAGTATGTCTGGCTTGCTTTGCAAATACTCCTTCTAACTCCTTTCTGGATACAGCTGAGGCAGGAGGCCGCCAGGTTTTAGGGCTATCAGGGAGTTGTTCCTATCGCAGAAAAAACCCTGTGTTCATTCCACTTGTTGAAGGAGGTGGCCACTGGTGTTGGCTCTGAGGGATTGGTGAAACAACATGGCTTGTAATACGTGGCTTAAAATTCTCCCTTTGTGTTGCTGTTATCCAAATGTGAAGATATTCTTATTTGTTAGTTACATAGGAGGATTCACTTGCTCCCCATCCTTTTTTGATAAGGGACTCATTTGTAAAAAAGGCTTGGGGTTGTATGAGACTCTGTATGATCATTTGGGTTGTGTTTATCTTGGACTTGACCTGAAGATTTCTGGGCTCACCTGTGATAAGCTAAATTAATCTCTGATTATAAACCATTGCTGATGACTTATTCCCTTAGCTTGAATAGCAGAGGTGTGTGTCTTTGGCCTTAAAGGCCTCAAACTGTGATTTCTAGGGATGTTATGACTGGGATCTGAATTATGCAGACCTAAGAAGGGGGATGGAGAGGGATGTTAGATCTGCTGCTACAACCTCAAAAATCAAAGAATCTTTGGGTGAGAGGGAATTCTCCTGGTCCTAAAAATCCTGCTGAGAATCAAAGAATTGCTGGAGGTTTCTAAGGAATGGTTCTTTCTGAGAAAACCAGGCCAGAATTTGCCTTTTTTTATCTAGAATTTCGAAGAGCAAGTATATTTAAAGACACGCATTCTATTCCTACATGAACAGTGGCTAGAATTTAGCATGCTGTCTGCACTGGAAGTTTATTAATGTAATCACTCAAGCTGCAGATAGTTAAAACATTGAAGGAATCAGGCTGGCAGCGAGCCTAATCACTGTGCAAAACCAAGCCACAGCACAGCAATATTAACCTTTCCCGTCTGGAGCTCTCTGAGTTTCCCTCTAGTGTGCTTATCTAGGCTTGCCAGCAGAATATGCAAGGTAAGGACTTAGAGGAGATGTGGTGGTGTGTGGGGAGGTTTTGTTTATTTTTAATTGGAGTTATGTATTCCAATATTTGCACTAATGACTTTCCTGCAGAATGAAAATAGGATGTGTCCTAATTTGCTGTGTGGAAAGTAAAGGTGGGATCCTGGTTCACAGAGTCACGGAATCAGAGAACCATTTAGGTTGGAAAAGACCTCCAAGATAGCAGGGTCCAACCTTCGACTCATCACCATCCTGGGGACATCTCTTTCTCTGGGAAGTGGCAGTGCAAGGTTGGGCAGCAAATCACTTTGAGATAGTGTGGCCCTCCCTTGGCCACGCCAGAGCTCTGCCCAGATAACCTATACCTGTTCACAACTTAGTTACAGACTTCCCAAACCTGCCACGATGGGAGTGAGACTTTGACAAGCTGACTCCACCTCTCTCTTTTCTCTCACCCGTGGCTGTTTCCCCATCACAACTGGGTGTGTTTCACTGATGTCATTTGCTAAAAGCATCTTTCCAGCCTGACCTGCTTCCTACCTCCTGCATCCAGGTGTCTGATGAATGGGATTGGGGAGCAGAGGAGGCTGCACGGGCGAAAAGGCAGCTGGAAACGTGCTGGTTAGGAAGGCCTTTTGCAGAGGAGGTGCACAGATGGTGCAGCAGTCAGCAGCAGCCTTGGACTCTGGCCCTTCCTGTTACATGCTCTGGTTATCTTGTTCCTGTCACTCTTAGAGAAGCATTTTCCTCCTGACACACACATTACAGTCATGACATGGTTGTGGATTCCATATTCTGGCAGAGGAAGGGGATTGTCCTGAACCACTTCAGTTCTGACCTACCAACTGAACGATTAACTCAGTGGAGACTCCTTTTCATCCGTTTTAGCATATTTGAAGTCATCATTTAAATGTTACTCCAGTACTTGCACCAGCAGTTAGAAATACATGATTTTTGCATGTGTGAGAGAGGGGGGAAAAAGCAAAAAACTTTTTATTGAAAAGTTTTTATGCCAATTCAAGATGGAGTTTAAGTTTGTGGAGCTCAGTCAGTCTAGATTGCTTTAGCCAGAAGATTTATATTAACAACTTTTACTGGCAGTGATAAATAAGATATCCAGGAGAAACAGAATTTAGTTATGACGAAAAATACTGTAAGCTTCAAGGAATCTTCAAAGTAACCACATTGCTTAAATGATGGAAAGCAGAAAATTGCAATGAATCTCAGTTTCATTAACTGGATCAAAGAGGAAGATAGATGTGACTTGCATATCATCAATTCTATCCTTTTGCTTATACAGGACACAGATGGAGGCTGGGGAAAAAGAAAATCCTTTAACCAATCTTCATATAACTTAATAGGAAAGTCAAAGTAAATTGATTCTCACTCCCTGGGCTTAATTCTGGACCTGTGATAATTTAGTTATTTAACTTGCCTTTAGTCAAGGAGCTCCCCTGGAAAAGGGCAAGTGTCAGCAGCTATCATAGGCACAGCTCCCTGTGAAATGAAGGTGTCAGCACAGATGGGTGTGGGGTTCAGGTGATCTGTTAAATGACTCATAGGAAAAGCAAGTGGGAAGTCAAGGTAAATGTACTCTAAGTCTAGGCAGAGGAAGGACCAGTTATAGCACTGGCACAGACAGACCATGATGAATGACTAATGCTCAGGCAGTATGTGAATTTAGCAAGAAGTTATAAAAGTCAGATGGAGAAAGAAAGCTTTCTGGTTTTAGTATCTGTGTTAGAGTGGATATAAATTACATCTTAGCAGTGCCCATTTCACCATTCACTGTAAGAGGACCCAGTCAACTAAGTCTGGGTGTTTAAAATAAACCTATGAAGATTTACATTTTCACTCTTGCATCATAAATTTGATTAATTTTTAATAATAACTTTCATATCTATAATTGGAATACATTTTGAAAAAACGTTTTCTAGTAAATGCTGATGCATCATTCCTGATTTCCATACAGATGGTTCAAAATTCTCAGTATCTGAAGGCACAATTGTGTTTCCTATACAAATGGTGGCTAGAACCTGAAGACTCAAGCCCAGTGTGGACATGTCTGTCTCTGATTTTATACTTCACAGACTGAAAAAAATCTCTTGATTAGCCCATTAGTGCATGGCCAGACTGACAGATTATGCACCTGTAGAGCTAAAGCTGTGGACTGCAGTGTTTTTGGAAGGCGGGGGGGAAGCCTGCAGTGCTCAGGTGGCTGTGCTGTAGGGCTGGTCTGTTTGCTAATGTTTTTGGCTGCATATGTAGGCACAGATCCAGCCAGGCTCATGTCAAAGGCTTGCATTAGTGGGGGGNGCAGGTTCAATTTCTGTTTTGGCAGATCCATTTGAGCTTGGTCATGACATCGTTTATAATTATCAGCAGAACCCTGGCTGATCGCAGAATTAACGGCGGCGCTGCCGTTTGACACACAAGGCGTTGAAATTGTAGGAGAGGAAAATCAGGGACTGCACAATGCAGGTTCAAGGGGCTGTTTGTCCAGTGAGAGGGGATTCTGGTTATGCCAAAATTGTGCTTTTGCCAGTGCCAAAATAAGGATGTCAAACTCAGATGGTTTGGCTATTGAAAGATACCAGCCGTTATCGGATGCCTTCTGGCTTTTTGTTTGGGTTTCAGATTTCTTTACAGAGATGAATCTCTAGTTCTTGTCCTGTTGTTTTTATGTCGGAGGCAGTCAGACTTTACCCTGACTGTCATTTTCTCATAAAAAGCCACTTCAAATCCTTTTTAAGGGATTTGCATTCTATGTTGATAATACTTAGGGCTTAAAGGCCTGATTCTCCTTAGACTTGTGGTAGTATCATTCAGAGATAAAGCCAGTAAGGAAGATATTATTTACATGTGTGAAATGAAAGAAAATTTGGTCTGGCTGATACATAATTCATTTAGATAAAAATCAACAGCCCAATGGAAAATATAGGTATTATATTTGCTAGTGTGCAGTTCCTGCAGAATGGTGCAGTAGCTTGTTGATACGTGCTGGTAAAAATTGAGGTGTAAATGCTTTGCTGAATGGGAATGTAGCTGTGGCAGCTTTGTTTGTCTCATGTTGTGAGGACCTTGGAATCCTTTGTATTTTTAGAAAACCTGAATGTAAAGTATGTATTAATATATGTGATGTTGTGAATTTTATTATTAAAATGAATATTCTGGAGGGTTCAGCATCAGTGGACATCTGGCATTTATAAAGACTTTTTTTTTTCTTCTTAGTCAGGAGATTGTGCAGGTTTGAGTTGACAGTTAATGCAGAGTTTCCTTATGGTCTGTGAAAAAAATGGTTGTGTGCATGTTTAGCACAAGAGGGATTTCTTATTCCAGTTTTCCAGAGCACAAAGGGTATTCATATTTGCAGATTGAATAAAATGGAGAAATCATCCAGCCTTATGCTAAATAAGCCGTTTCTAATTTGTAAATCAGGTAAATTATTTGACACTCATACTTCATGAAAGAAACGCTCTATAATATAGAGCACTTGTCCCTTTTTATTATAATTTTTCCTGAGTGTTAAATAATTTTATTAATTATTAATTTATAAATTATTAATGTATTAATTATTCAATCTAGCTAGCCAGATTTGTATTTTTCCCAAGAATCACATTTCTTGCTCTTGACACAATGCTTATTGGCGTGCTCTATGATTCTCTGGTTTTTAAAGTGGTTTTTAGATGTAACACACCAACATGAGTGGTTTGCATCAGAACTTCCTGCCCAGAAGGTACCAGAGTAAAGTGGCTTTGAATTTACCATAAAACTTTGACAGCAGACTCTCACACTGAATTTAAGATAGATTTCTGCAGCTTGGTGTTTAACTAATGAAATTCAGAGCAATTTGGCACAGTAGCTAAAGATATGGAAACCCTCAAGACTGTAGTGCTTTGGAGAATTGGTGTCAGCTAAAGCAAGAGCCATTATGAAAATTAGAGTGATTGAGCGTTTTTTTTAAGCTGAAAGGGCAAACCAGTGTGATACTGGATGCATAAAGAAGAGTAAAACTAAGGCAAGGATATGACAAGTGGTAAGAGGCTTTTGCAAATATGAACTTGCTCAGTGGGGCTCCTGTCAGTGCTAGATTTTTGTGAAGAGTTTCAGTTTGATGGAGAAAGGGTTTTTGTGCAGAAAAGAAGAAGGTTGCAGAATGTCTGCTTGGAAAAGTGAAGAAAGAATGCAAAATGATTGTGATCTTTGATGGGGAAAAGTGGAAAAGCAGTCTGGGAGTTTAATATAGTTCAGTAGTTCATAGTGTAATATAATTTTTCTTCATTTTTTCCCATTGGTTGGGGTGAGCATTTTATTGCTTATCAAGTGTTCTTCTCTTGTCAACTGTCTGGTTTTATTTTATCATTCTGGTGATGTAGATTGTGGGATATTTCTGTTCCAGTGCTGTGACTGCACGCCTGGATAGCCTCCAGTACTGCCCATTGTTCTTTCCATTGAGTTGTAAGTGACAAGTGAGCTCTAATTTTTAAATTTATTTATTAAAAACTCTAATTAACCATCTTCCCACTCACAATCAAGATCACCATTCACCCAAAGCAAATCTGTATAATTAACCTCAAGCTAAACTTAGCATTTTCAGCAGTGTTTCCTATTTCCTGTCATGATGGGAATTGTTCAGTCTGGCTAATATTGGAAGGATATTTCAACAGAGATATAGGGAATTTTTTTGTCTGATGACAAACACATCTTACTCATTTATTCTTGATCCCATGAAAGAGTTGACAATCCCCAGAGCAGTTTTCATTAGCAGCACAAACCAGTGGAGGAAGCAAGATTATGAAGGGCCACAGCCTTGCAACATCTGGGCCAGAAAGTGAGTCTGTGTTTGCATTTTAAGCTCGAGATTTTTACATATCACTAAAGCTTGATTTCCAAAGGACATCTGTCCCATTCTATCTCACCCAGAAGAGGGCAGTGGAAATACACCACTCATTTCATATGACTCTGACCAAAAGTGCATTCCTTCAAGATGGTAGACCTTGTGGAAGACTTGTCTAAAATGAAGAGCTCTGAGATGTGTTTTGTACCTGAAGGTTTAATATCTCTTTACATGAATATGCTTTGAATGGGTGGTCCAACTAGGAAAGCTGAAATGCCAATCTTGAAACACTCTCACGGTTCACCAACCCCAAACTAGAAACAGAAACACTGAATAAAACAATGAATGCTCAAATAATTATGAGGTTTAAAGCTAAAAAATGGTACAAGTGGCAGTGATAGGTGTAGGAATATAAGGAATATAATGCAACATAATTCTGAGAATATAAAATTACTTCAGAGTAAAGGTCCACTTAGTTCAGTCTGTGGTCAGTAGTCTGCTCGGACCGAATTCAATGTGCAACAGAGATCCTCACGTGACCTGTTATCTTAAAGATTGATTTCCTGGTTGCCTGCAGTCTGAAATGTATTCAGAAAGCTGGTAGAAAACACTATGCAACTCCACCAGGTGTCATCAGTGGAGTATTTTGGGATGTTGCCTTGTCTAACCAATGAGTGTGTTTTATTACATGCTTCCAAAAAGTTATTTAAGAAGCGGTGATGCTTTCTTTTGAATTCCATTGTACATTTTTCAATGGCAGTTTGGTTTCCAAACTTCCAATATCACAGACATAATTAGGTAGGAACTATGCAGATAGTCATCCTTTCTGAAAACTGGTGAGATGAGCACAACCAACATTAAGTACGTTTGATCTCAGCCTGGTGCTCATGCTTGTTTCCTAAGTCTGAGCTAAATGCTCATTCTCTTTAGATGTTTGAGAAGTAATCCTATCAAGCTCCCAGTATTTTTGATGGAAAGGGCTTAATTTACCTTGAAATTACAGCTCTTTCAAATATCCAGTTCATGGCAAGATGATTCTTGAAGCATCTTTATCTCAAAATACAATCTCACCTGTCTAAGCTCTCCCTCTGCTGCCTTTTGGTTCCTGTGCTCTGGAGAACCTCTTTTTGGAGCAATTCTGGGCTGGGGCTTCATGGAAGGGAATTTGCTAAATGACCAAAATAGAAACATTCTCCATCGTTTGTGTGAAGCATATTTGGGCGTGTGAAAAGGAGAGAGCACAGGTGGAGGATGGCAGAGTGGACCATTCATATTATCTGGGGGTTTGTGTAGGAAGAATTGACTGTGATTTCTCTGAGCTTTCTTGTTTTTCCTGTGATGCCAACTAGAATAACTTCCTTGAAAAGAATCTTCAGTAAAGTGGATGTCAAACTAGAGGGAGAAGTATAAATGCAGTTTAATTAAAGGCACTAAAAATCAGGCTGGAAGGGAGATTATCTAGAAGAACCCTTAATCTGCTGGGAGAGGGCTCTGTTGTAAGCAGCAAGCCCAGTGAATAGATGCAGCAGGGTCTGAACATTTTTGTTTGCTCTCTTCACTTTGTCATGTATGCAGCTGCTACTCCCATTTTGTTTTTATTTCATTAAAAAATAGTCATAGAAATGAGTCGTGGTTTCCAGCTATTGCTTTTGGTGTGTCACCATTTGAAACTCTTATTTTCATCAGTTTTCAGTGGCTGGTAAGAGTCTGGTATTTCTCATCTGTGTCCCATAACAGACTCCAAAAATAACATGTTTTAGGGGACCTTCTTATGTATTTGGATTCCGAAATTATTAAAATGCCAGGTTAATACTCCTTTCCTTCAGCCAGATTTTCCTTTGGTGGAATATCTTCCACACCACGAATATTTTCAGTTTCCTGTTGTGTGCATACGGAGCTCTCTCACAGCTCTCAACCTGCAATTACAGCTCTCCCTTATAAATATTTAAATGGCAGTTCAGTTTTCAGACAGAGTACACCAGTGACAAAGATCCATCTTTCTGACCTTTTTTTAATTTGCCCAGTGAAATAGGATTCCCTTGGTCTCATTTTTAGTATTTAAGAGAAGAAGTTTGCATACAGAGAGAGGATGTTGGCTTTTCTCATTTTTGTTATTAATTTACTTTTGGTACATTTATTCTAATAGATCTTAAAGAAAAAAGGCACTAGCTAATGTTATCAGTTTTGCTCAAGAATGTGAAAGATAGAATTTAAGGGGAAAAAAACATTCAGGCTCTGTATCAAGAAATGACAAGAACATTTTTTTTTTTATCATGATGGGAAAAAAAACAAAAACAAAAAAACAATTCAGTAAACAAAGCATGTATGGACCAATAGAAAAGTTTGCTACTCCAAATGTATTTGGTGTTTCTGAGTGCTTTTTATAGGGCTTTCTGGTGGTTCATATCCCTTCCTGAGAGATCAGTTCCAGCTTAGGACATCAGAAAACTCCAAAGTAGTTCGCGAGCAAGGAGTGCAATGTCAGGTCTGCCAACTTCATCCGTGGAAAAGGGCAAATCGTGTGCAGGGGGTGGCAGTGATTTTGCCCTAATCAAGGAGGAGTCTGGTGAGAGACTGGCAAGTTTTGATAATCAGAGATATGAAAAGACAAGAGACACGTTAAAAGAAATAAAATTACTCAGTGTGTGTGATGTAAATTAGAAAGAAATGGCAAAAGCAGCTCCCAAGCTGTAGGATCTGGTGATCGGCAGATACGGCTGTGACGTTGCACTGAGGAAGGGGCTTAAATTAGCTTTTGGTTCTCTTCTTTGGGAGAGGAGGGGGGGAAAAAAGTGGATAGAGCCAGTTCAATATAAGAGAATGACAGAGGCTATTCCTAGTTATTCCAATCTCCTCATTCACTGAAGACCCAAAGCTTTCCCTTTTGCCCAGTTAAAAAAAAAAAAAAAGTACAGGAAACTTCATCATCTTGGGAAACAGCCTCTCATAGCCCTGGGTGCCTGCCTGCCCAATAAGAGAGATTCTGCAGGTTAATGGAGAATATTTTGATTTTTCTCTAGAAATAGTACCATTGTTGCAAAAGAATGATTAATAGTTTCTACTAAAATCCTGAATGGTAAATAATTACAGTCTGTGATTGTTAATTGTGATTTAGAAGTTGATATTGCACGGGTCTGCACTGACATATTTCTCTGTAGGTCCGACAAGTACTCCTTACTGTGAGAAGTTAGTATATGTTAGTATGTTTATAAAATGTGTTAAAAACACATTGCTAGGATCTTTCTAAAATGAACATTTAGCTGCCAGCTCCACTGATACTCACTCAGAGATAATGTTTTCTTCTTGAAGAGGAGGCAGATATTTTCTGTGACAGCTCTTGTGCTGGCACTGTATAGTTCTGTAAGTTGCTCTTTGTTTCTTATTTTACATGCAGCTATGAATGGACATAGCTATAAAGTTGATTAAGGAAGGGACTTAATTAAGGGTTGTAATTAAACTAGTGGAGGAAATTACAATAGAATTGAAAATTCAAAATGAGCACGTGTGATGTAAAGGCTAATAATGTTAAGGCAGTAATCTCTATGAAATAATTGATTCTGTAGCCATTAGTCTTTTCTAATGAGATTAAGGACGAGGTGGCAAGAGTGGCAGGATCTTGCTAATTAATTTGTTTTGTGACTTTGAAATATTGATGCGATGGTACAAAACTAGGGGTTGTTCAATACACCAGAAAGCTCTCAGATGGTAGGGAAAATATCATCAAAGCTTCTTTGTATTCTCAGTTGTAACATTGATTGAGGAGAATATTTGCCGTAATACTAGAAAAATAAACCAAACATATTGCATGGCATAGCCTTACGGATAGAGAGATGTCAGGAGTTGGCTTTTCCAGATGGCATCTGAGGTGTTTTGTGAGGACTTCACACCAACCATTACTGGCACCAAAGTTGATGTGTGGACCGTTTTTAGGAACATTTGTGTGGTGCCTATCAAAAGTTTATTGCCATGTTCTACTGGTTGAATGCTGTGATCAACAGCAAGTGACTTCATGCAGGGAGTAATAATTTTGCAAATGATTATAAGGGGCTTTTTCTTTCTTCAACAGTAATTTTCAGAATTCCTCAAGGCTCTTAGGCAGTATCACTGTTTTAAAAGCTTTTTGGTGTTGCAGAAAGCTTGTTACCTCTTCTCAAATCTCTCCCCTGTTCCTGTATATATTATTTTGCACTTAACCTCGGCCATATTCCTGGATCAGTGGCTGGTTTGGATAAGATTTGGTGGTGATGCAGAACTGTAATAAATATATTCTTCTTTTTCAGTGAAAAAGTAAAACATGAAATAAGTTTGCAAAGCACATGAAGTGTTTTGTTTGATTTTTTTTTTTNTGTATGAAGAGTAAAGGGTGTGTTCATGGGTATCATTTGTAAAGGTGGTTGCCTGCAGCCAAATCACTGCAGTGTGACCCTGTCAGATGTTATCAACTACACAAGGTCAGGCGTGGGCCAATGACACGGCAGGAAACTAAGGAACCATCCCTTGGGAGCTTCAGGCAGCTGTGCTGGAATAAAAAACATTTTAGGTTTCATTGGGGTTTGAATCTTGGATCAGGTCTAGGAGGATCTGTGGTGGGTTTCTGGAAGGAGTGGTGATGCTGTATTTTAGGTAAGATGCAGTACCCTATTTTTGGTTTCAGTTTTTCTCCTTGGTGAAATATGCAGGCAGATGTAAAATTTCATAGTTTTTAATTTTTTGTAAAAGAGGCTGTATGGGAACTACCATGGATAAATACACCTTGTAAGCTTGTTGAGCCATGCAGTATTTTTCTGTGCTGGGCGCAGTACATTGTGTCATATCCCTTGACTGAAACTGCCATACTCTATTGCATTACCACAGTGCAGGTAAAGAGTTTGTCTGTAGTATGTTTTAATCTAAAAAAATAAGAGGCATTTCCACAGTGCTGCTAATCTAAGGCTTGCCTTATTGTTACCTACTTAGACTTCATAGGACAGTAATAAATTGTAATATATTAATTATAGTCAGTAAATAAATTGTCTTGCTTAGTATCTGTATTAAATAAGTCTTTCTCTGCACACACCCACACAGAACTGCAGATTTATTATACATTGTAATACTGCTATTTATTTCACTAATACTGAATATTTCTCTTGTAAGAGGCAGAAGTGAAAGGACTTGTTAAAAGCAGAGGCAGGTTAGGCTAATCCTTTCAATTTAAGAGGAAAGTATGAAATGTGTTATGTGAAGGATTTTTTGAAGTATCTTGCATTACAAACTGAACATTTAAGAACGGCTTTAGTAGACTGATAATGTATAATTGTTGATGTTTTGCCTTCCATGTTGAATGTTACTGTCCTTTTTGTAACTTGGCTACTGATTCTTCAGTCACAATGCATTTGTCATCTGCAATTTAGGACTGAAGTCAGTTGCTACATTATTTTTCATGTACAGAGATCATAAAAGATAGGGTACAGTGATAGCATCTTTCAAATTAATTTCAGAAATCCTGTTTCACAACCCAGTCAAGTAAGGCATATTAATGTCCTTTGGGTTTGTAGTTATATTTTTTCATTTAGAAGTTGGTAAGGTATTTATATGTCCCCAATAAGGAGTTTAGTTGTCATAAAACACATTGAAACTATAGTCATGTAGATTATAACCTTCAGAGTCCACTGTGATTTACAGTTTAAGGAAACTTTAATGAAGGTATCACTTTATAGATTCTCCTGAGAACATCTGTATTCAGGTTTATAACTTTACCTTCCATTGACGTTTGTGTCTTACTGCACCTTTCTCTATCAATACTTTGTACCACTGTAATATGAAATAGCATAATCATTCAAGTTTAAGATGTGCAAGTGCAGTTTTTGGGACTATGCTTTTGTCTCTTAACCCTTTGTGAAGGTCAGTCACCCCAAAATATTGTGCCTTCAGA
The DNA here is from genome assembly GCA_013399695.1 of Formicarius rufipectus. Lineage (NCBI taxonomy): Eukaryota > Metazoa > Chordata > Aves > Passeriformes > Formicariidae > Formicarius > Formicarius rufipectus. The sequence continues at coordinate 3,441,826 of VXAU01000197.1, forward strand.
CCTGTTCCCCATGATAATGTGTGCTTCCAGTCAGTAGCCAATAAATGAACCTTGTGAATCCCTTTTGGATTATGTCATGAATAAGTATAAACAAAAGCTTTGCACAGGGTTGGTGTGAGGAAGGACATTAAACTATTTAAGGTTGCTGGAATACTTGCAGGAAGATCAGCTATAAAAGGCTTTTAAAGGACTATATCAAAGAATGGGAAATGTTGGAAGGAAAAGTCCCTAAGAAGATGTTTGTCAGGAAAATGTCAGTGGCCAGTCAGCTGAACACAAGAAGAGAGTCTATTCAGATTTAATTAGAATAAATGTATTTTCATCTCACTGATCTTTTGTAACCATCTGATTCCATGTTGTCCCTTCCAATGGTCTTCAGAGGTTCCCTGTTTATTTAGTGGGGAATTCCTGGTGTTTTATCTGCAATAAAATGTGCAAGACCGTGCCTGGCACACTTGTGAACTGAAGTGTTGCCTATCCTCAAAAATTGATACTTCCCATGGGCCTAGAGGGAAGCTGGAATCATTATTTGTGAAATAATTCGTGTTTTGAACTGCTGTCCAGTGCAAACAGAGCAGTAAACTAGATAAGTGCTTATCCAGCCAAGGATCATGCTATAAAGTGCAGGGCTTCATGCCAGTGGGACAGAGAAAGGGCTGGAATGTTTTTTCTCATCTTTCCTATGACAGAGATAAGTCTTGGCTTTAAATTAGTATACCAAAGCCCCAGTTTAGAGGGTGAAGCTTAAAATCAGCCATTCCCTGTGTTCAGAACACTCTGTGGGAATGCACATACTCCAACTGGTTTGGTTTTAATATTTATTTCTTAATTATACAGGAGGTGATGTGAAAATGAATGTAAAAACAAACTTCTTTGCCATTATGAGCACAACTCCTCAGTATTCTGCTTCTTTGTGAACCTTCCTTGTGCAGTTGGGCTCCAAACAGAGCTGCTCAGCAGGAATGTTGGTCTGTCACTTGACCCTGTGTTAAGGATTTTCCTGGACAGACTTTTTCAGCTTTTCAGCCAACTTCCATAGTGTGTGTGCTATAGCAGTGGTGTCTGGAAAAGGGTCAATTCCTCCTGCTGGTTCTGTTTCCTGAAACTCAGTGGAAACTCTGTGAAGAATATTGTCATAAGCTGATGGCTCTGACAGGTCATTTCTTACCTGCATTTACAGCAATGCTGTAGGTACCAGAGCTGGAGATTTGTGTATCTCCAGTGGACTCCTTTTTGTTTTCACTCAGAGAGCCCTTTGGTAAGGCTGAAATTTCAGAAGAATGGTGTTAACTCTTTGGAAAACCACCCTTTGATTGCAAACCTTGTGGACAGACAGCAAGCTGCAGCTGTGAACTTGCATTTTTAAAGCCCATAAAGCATCCTACTGCCCACTGACACAATCCTGGCAGCAAAACGTTACCGTTACAGGTGGGAACATGCTTTGCTTCATTTCTTTTTTATGTTTTTAAGAAATGATGCTCTCCCAAAACCAAACTCTGATAACTTCTCAAAACATCTCTAGAAAAAGGGGTTGTCACTGTGGAACAGGGTTCTTTAGCAGTCAGCTTGCACCTTAATGAGTCATTCAGATAAACAGGTTCCAGGGCAGATTGAATTACGATCCCATTCAGCTGACACAAAGCAACCACTGGTTCTTCTCAGGAAACTCATGAATAAGTAAAGGCTCCTGTGCTTCCAGGCCCAAACCCACCAGAACTGCAAGGGTGCATTCTTTTCGGGGTGATTTCCCATGTCCTACAAGTACAACCTTGATGTTGCCATCAGAATTAGGTTTGTGCTGATGAGGACCTCAAACATTATGTAAGTAAAGACATTTAAAAATAGATGGAAGTGTGGGGGTATGAGTGGAAGTATCTATCATTAACTCTGAACAATCTGTTAGAGTATAACCTCTGGTATTTAGCTTGTGCCTATAGGATGCAATTCATATGCTTTGCCATTTTGTGTGTGGAGGGGCACTATCCAAAGTCATTTTTAGAATTCCATTTCAGGGAAAAAGTAAGTCTTTGGAAGAACTTACTCATGCTTATCATCTGTTGAGGCCAATAAATATGTCAGCTCTTCTCTGCTGTTACATCACGGTTTTTAGCACAAATTCAGCTCCAGAGGGTGTCATGCTCCACACATGTAATATCAAGAGTGATTTCTCTGAGAAATTTGCAGTTTAGGTGTTATACGAGTAATAATAGAGAAGAAGAGTGGGGGAGGCAGTTATGTAACCTGGGGGTGTCACCTGGCTGAATAGTACTTAGTTTTCCAAGGTGCCGGAGCAACTGAGAACTTTAAGGACAGTTGGATCCCTTTGAGAAACGCTCATTTGGGCCTAAGGAAGAAACACAGAGATGCTTTTGTGAAAATGTGGCTATTGAGGGGGTGGAACTGTTGGGTGAACAGAGGTGGGAACTGATGCCTTGATAGTTTTTAACAGGATGCAGAGAGGACAAGATGCAAGTGTTGTTTACTGGGTGGAAGGAAGCTTTTGTCATGTCTCCCTGCTGACTGCACAGTGTGGTGTGTTGGGTCCTGAGGACACTGCACTGTGTGGGTTGTGTTAGAGCATTTCTGACTTTCTTTCCTACCCCCTCACAGTGGAGCTGAAATGAAGCCATCTCTGCAAAGATGGGGGCTCATCAGTATTTAATTTAATCAGCAAATCTTTCTGCTCTTTTTTTTTTTCCTCCCTAATTAGTGAAATGCAACCCAATGAAATATTACGGAAAGGTTCCTTACTGCTTCACAGCTCTAGTTGCAACACAGTTTATTTCCAAAACTGCTTTTCCAAGAGCTCTAATGTCTTTGCACTTATTTTGACCTCAATCTTGCAAAAAGAGGGATGTGAAGATAGAGCATATGGTTCAGGGTTATGAAGAGTTTGTGCAGAAGGGAGGACACAGTGAAAGTTCTCACAGAAATTTACTGCAAAGCACCCTCTGTTTTCTCCTGGAGTATCTCTGCAAGGTGGGCTGACCCTGGCTGGACACCATGTGCCCACCAAAGCTGCTCCATCCATCCCCTCCTCAGCTGGGAGAAAACATAATGAAAGGCTCCTGGGTCAAGATAAGGACAAGGAGAGCTCATTTAGGAATTACTGTTGCAGGCAAAACAGACTCTACTCTCAGGGAAATTAATTTATTAGCAGTCAAATCAGAGAAATAGAAACTAAACTTAAAACACTCCAGACTCAACTTTAATTCAGTCCATCGCACGTTGTCTCTGCTGCTCCTTCTTCCTCAGTGGGAGAACAATTCACACTCTTGCCCTTCACCAGAGTGGTGTCCCTTCAATGGGAGACAGTCCTCCTGGAACTTCTCCAATACTTTATATTTTTGTATTTACTCTTAAAAGTGAGAAGTTCTGAGCCACCTTTACGCTTGTATTTCTTCTCTTTTTTAACCAGTGCACCTCTGCTGTTGAACACTCAGCCTTTCCAATGCGACAAGCACTGCAGTGTACAGGTTTTTATTTGAGGGATGGCTTGTCAATAGGCATCTCAACCTTCTGCCTCATCACTGCTCAAATGCTTGATGTTGTGCACCCTTTGGAAGTTTGAAAATCCAGCCATGCCATATTTGCCTTCTGTTCTGCCCCTCAATTCATTCCATCACTTGAATTATAGCCCTGTAAATTAAGACTTCAAAATTGTAGGATGTTTTTGCCAGCCCTACATCTGATCCTTGTGCAGTGGATCAGCCACCACTCAGTACTGCCCATGAAGTGGACAGTCCCATGAGTATCTTCATATGTAATCATCTTAGCAATTTGCTAATCTTCTTCTGAGACTAGGAGGAACAGGTTAATTGCATTTCATGCTGGACTTTACATCAAACCTGGATTCTTTTAAAACTGTCACAGTGCTGATGCTGTGTTACAATGTTTTTTAATGATTTTTGTTATTTTTATTTTTAAAAAACTTTATCATTAGTTTTTATGTTTCTTGAAGAAGCAACTTAAAATCTACGTGATTTTTACTTACTGTAGGTGGCATTAAAATTGATGGACTTGTGGTGTAAGGAAAGGAAGCTCATTTTGCCTGTGGGGAGAACTGCTTTATTGGATCTTTTCTTGGGTTGTGGAGTTCAGCTCTAAACAACTAGGATCTCACCCAAACATCAGTGGGAGATCTTCCATTGGTTTCAGTTGCTTTGGATTATGCCTATCTTTATAATTCATGGTCTCTATTGAGTCATTTTGCAAATGGTGTTTGATTGTTGGCCAGAACAAGAAGTGCTTAGCAGAGAATTAAGTAGTTTTGAATTCAGGATCTTTCAAGGTTTCTCAGAAATGTGGAGTTCAAATTATATTTCCATGAAAATTAGTGTATTTGAGGTGGTTGTTCCCAAACCTTCTTAGAAAAGGAATCTTGGAATGTTGACTTGACTGACCATCCAAAGAGATTTGAAATACCAATATTGTTCCCCCTTAAGCCAGGGAGTGCTGCGAGTTTTGGGGGTGAGATGGCAAGAAAACTCCAGGGTGTCTCTTGGTGCTTTGTATAATCTTGGCTGGAAATTTGCTGTCAATATAAAGAGGTATTCTGACAGACTTGCAGACTGTAGTGATAAATATTAGGCAGAGGTTTTTCTGCTTAGTTCTGTGTCCTTACATTGCTTAGAGAAAATTTTGAAACTGGATTTTTTCATTTGTCCTCTGAAATTTATTTCCTGCAAGGGACCAATGGCCTTTCCATTCAAGCCTTTTGTTGGACTTCAATCAGTGGCTGCCCTGATAAAAATGTTCATTCAGCAAGGCTGGATTTATTAGTTTAGTTTGTCTTCTACTCTATTTAATGTGTAATTAACCATCACTTTCCTGCAGCTTCTGGGGACATATGCAATGCAAAACATGCTAACAAAATGCTGTGTGGTTGGAAGAGCAAGGGCTACTCTGCTAGAACAAATGTGGTTTTAAAAAACTGGTCACTTGTTTTCTTTTATTCTGCACAGTTTGGAAATGATCCATCATGTCTGCAGCCTGCAACATCACAGGAAATATTTAATCAGACCCAGTTCATAGAAGAGACCCAGATTTCTAAGTCTCATGTCACCACCTTAAATCAAAAGCATCATCACTGGCAGCTTCTAGTAAGTCCTGTCTTTATTGTTACAATCTTATGGCAACTGATGAATGTGAAGACAAGTCTCATTTTGCAATCCATGTTTCTGCTTTTGGTTGGTTGTGTTTTTTGGTTTTTTTTTTTGGTTTGTTTTCATGTACACAAATATCAGGGGATTGGGGGTTTTTGAGTGGGAGTGTTTGGGAGGAGGAGGATTTAACTCTTCAAAGCAATACATTTTGTACTGGTTTCTTAAAATCTTGTAGAGTGGTAGTAGTACTTACATAAAATATATATGTACTTGTGACATCATTTAAGCACAAAATGGGAGTGTAATAAACAAAAATATGACATAAGCAGTAGTTCCAATGCTTTGGTCTGGATGCATAAATGAAAAGTACAGGATCCTGTGCAATATGGTTATGATTAGCACATTCCAATCTGGTTTAGTGTTTACATCCTGGCACTTGATTGTAAACATCAGCAGCTCTTTTCCAGTTGGAATTATATATGTTTGCAAATGTACTGGTTTTCAGACACCTTTCGAATTCAGAGAATAAACGTTTACAAGGATTGGCCAGTCAATTGATCCCCATCTCTTGGTGGCTGAGTTATAAGATATAGTACATGTATCACCTTTGATCTTCAAAGCACTTTGCAGCTGGTAACTGACATAATAATTTGAAGAAAATTCATAAAAGGATACCACTTTTAAACCTTGTGTTCTCACAATTCTTCTTTGTACCTCACTGAACTGAAAGTAAAGGCTTAAAGCTTTGCTTTGAAAGCCTGAGATTTGAAGCTTGAGGTTCTAAATTTGGTGCTGGATTTATCCATTTGAAGGATATAAGTTTGATTGCATCAGAAGTAATTATATTTAATATGACAAGAGAAAAGTGCATAAATGTGATATTTTGAACGGCTGTTAATACCTTCTTTGCATCTCTGCTTCTGAGAGGAATAATTACATAGCTGTGATGTGAACTGAATGTTAAGGTCTGGTGAAAGGCATTTCTGGTAGAAAAAAGTGAAGTCAGTCTTCTGATGTTGTGTCAAAGTTCCCTCAGGTGGCATTTGAGAAGTGAGGCAGCTGTTTGCAGACCCAAACCCAGGCAAAACTGGGATGCCACTGGAATTAGTGGGAATTTCACTGTTAATTTCCTTTACACAAGTAATTCATGCTTTCAAGAAGCATCAAGTGCTGTTAAACAAAAAGCAGTAGTTTGGATCTATAGAATAGAACAGAGACATGATTATTTGCAGCAGCTCATTTCAGTCCAGCATAGACTGAACCTTTCGAGTCCAAGCAAAGTCCATTCTCCCTGCTCAGCCTGCCAGTATTGCAGGGGAACACACAGAATCCGAATGGTTGCTGGGCAGTAGCAACCTAATGGATAAAGGATGAATCTTGGGCACCCAAATCAAACTTGTGTTTAAAATACTGTTGTTTACACAGTGTTGTAGTGTGGATAAAGAGAGAGATTCATACTCTGATTCCAGGATTCAAATTTCCTACTAAAGTAATAAATACTGTTTCTTTGATACTGTACTTACAGTACTTTGGGGCTAAAGTTTAACCTGCAGTTCTCTCCTATTTAATTTTTAAGGAATTGCCACAGCAGCATCAATAACAACAACTTTTAGTCCTTTCCACTGAAGATCAGAAAAAATAGATGCAGTTCTTCCTTCTGGTGCTCTGTTTTGGCAGTGCTTTCACTGCAAGAGGAAAAGCCTGTGTTTCAGTAAACAGAGACCAAATTTTTTTGCCTACAGACCAAAGTTCCCTTTGCCTTCTGTCATTCCCGCTCCATGTACATAAAAATAACAGGCTCCCACCAGTTACCTGGTGGTTACCACGCAACAGCAGCAGCTGACACCGCCTGCAGATGTGGGCAGTGACGTGCAGCTCCCTGATTGTGAATTAAAGTGCTCTGAATTTGGAACTGAGGCTGATAAAAAGGACATTACTGTGCCTACAATGCCACTTGCACCGTAGGAGCAACGTGGCAGCAGAGTTTCTATAACAACAGCAGTTTGCTGAGATACAGCCCTTAATCACATCGGCATGGAGGAGAAATTGGAGTTGCTTTAGTCTTTTGTGATAAGTAGGTTTCTCTAAAATGCTGTACACTGTACTCCATGTAAGCCTTTTTTGCCTCTGTGCAAAGCAGGGATCTGTCATGCTTCCCAAATGTTGCCTTGGATTCATTGTTTGCTGAGGTCAGAGCAGTAGGTGTTTATAATGACAGGCAAAAACTGTGCTGTAAGAAAAAAAAATGTTTAATTGCTTGCTATTCATAGATGGTTTGTAGTCACTTGATGATGGCAGAATGATGAGGCTGGATATTAGTATAATAATAAAAATATGAATGCTTCTGATTATAATGGTTAGTGTTTGGCCCAGACAGCTGGCTCTGCAAAGGGAACTTTTAATGGGTACCTGTTTTTCCTGTGCCCTGTGCCTGTGTGAGACTTTTAGCAATGAAACCAACAATATCCATGGCCAACTCAGTATCTGGATTCCTAAGAGTGCTGAAGTTGATTATAATGTATTAGATTTTTTACCATTTTGTGTCTCTCTTAAGCATTTTTAAACGTATGGCACTGTGTCCCAATGAGCTTTACCATTTCATCATCAGTTTTCTCTCAATGCAATGACTTGTGTAGCTTTCCATTTGTAATGGTATTTTCCAGATTAGCTTTTGCCTGTGCAAATGTAGAATTCTGTTTTGAATTTACTGATACTGTGCCAGCAAAATAAAAGCCTGTTTTAGCTGCAGGCTGTGAAGTAAACTTCCATCAAAAATAGATCTTAATGTGGTTTAAAAAGCACTTTTTCTCGTTGGAGTTCAAGCAGGTTGTTACATTCCTGAATGAGTAGAAGCAGCAAAAGTAATTTGAAGGCCCAAACAATGAGATATGGCCAGAATGAGTCTGGATTAAATTAGCAACCATGAAAGGAGCCTGACCTTTTTTTCTGCCTTCCCTAGAACACAATATTCTCACACCCACAGTTTAAAGCAATTGTTGACTCGCATATGACCTTTTAATAAAGACACTCTTGTCACACACATTACACTGTTTTTGGGTTTGGTGGACTACTCAGAGCCACAGTGAGGATGGGTCAGGGGGCAGCACTGGGGCACACAGTGGTGGGTGTTCCAGGAGCTCTGGAGGGATGAGCCAGGCTCAGGTGTTCAAAAGAGCATAGGTGAGTCAGGCTTTGAGCAGAGTCAGGGCATTCTGCCTGTGCTGGATGCTTTGCTGCCTTCCTGTGATTCTGGGGAAATAGGCTGTGTGGTTTTCAAGGTCTGTAGTTATGATTTCTCTTGTTCATCCTGCTCCATTATAAAGTTCAGATGTAAGGCCTTCTGATAACCTGTGTTGTATATGACATATTCAAACTGTGTAGAATCTTATATTAAAAGCCAGGCTTTTGGGCTTTGTGGCTGCAGATTTAGGAGACATCCCAAAATGACTTCAGTAGAACTGAGCAGTGAATCTGATCTAAACAGACAAGAACAGTGACACGTTTTTCAATCTATTCCTCTATAAGGAACAGAACAAATGAGTCAATTAATATCTAAAGAAAGTCAAAGACAGACTCTGGACCCAAATGCAGCTTTTCTCATGCCCAGGCAGTGCTTGCAGCACATGAGGTGTTTTTGTGTTTTGGACTCTCATTTAGCTCCATCTGGCCAACCAGTGACACGAACCTTGAAAGGTTCCACTTCCCTTCAAACTGTTACTTTCTGCATGTGGGATATGAGTTGGGATTCTGTCTAAGAGACAGTTTATATATATCTTTTCAAATCTTGATTGTGTGTTTATGGATACAGTGTATATATTTCTATAAGCCTCACCACCCAGTGTTCTGTTGATTGCTCTCTGGAAGGGCACCATCTCTATAAGCCTCGCTGTGTATATTATCTTTCTCCTAAATGGAATGTCTATTGTCACAGTCCCAGTTTCCCTCTAAATTGCCTCATCAAGTGTAACACTTGTATCAGACAGGAAAGCGGAAGAATCTCAGTTACAGCGAAACAAAGGTGATTTATTACTCTATGTTTTCTGAAACATAAGATTTATCTTTTTTTTTTTTTTTTTTTATACTTTTTCCTGCCTTAATTACATTTCTCTCTTGGTTAATCATCTTTATGACAAAACAGTATGTCCGAGGAGGGAATGTGATTTAATTAACTTTTGTCCTAATGAATCAGGCTGCAGAATCTTGTAGTAGCCTCATTTGCAAGTCTTCTTGTCCAGTAAACTGGTTGGAGGCAAAGTATTCCAATGCTACTGCACAATACAAGCTTTAAACATCAATCCCATACAAGAAACTTTAGGCTCAGTGGTGTTGCTTCTGGATTCAGAGGTGTATGAGGTGGTGAGTCTCTGAGATTTAATTTTTCTAAATAACTGCAAGTCTTTTTCCTGGTGTTGGTGCTCATTGTTGTTTCCACATGGGCCAAATTCTGTTTACCAGTAGTACCCCTCAACTCAGCAAGAGTGGTAATATGAGTAGTGCAAGCAAGAAATAGCCTTATCTGTGTGAATAATCAAATTGTTCTCTAACAGCATATAAATGTAGACAATCATTATTGGGACAAACATTTCTGTTGCCTGGAGAAGTACTAATGATTAGAGCTGTAGCAATAAGGCTGCTCAAAGCCACCAGGCTTGCTTTTCACCGGCTAAAAAACACCAGAAGTGTTGGATCAAAAATCCAGTTTGTATAAATGCTGTACAAAGTGTGCAGCACTTTGCAAAGTCAACACAGCTGGGAGAAAGATATTTGAGATGATATCCCTTTCTGAATATGGATATTAGAGCCTGTGATGAGCCCGTGGCTTGGTGGTGAACATCAGAGATAAACAGAGTGCTGGGGAAAAGCATATTGACTGTCAAAATGCTGTATAAAACTGTATTTCTCAGCTGTCCCCTTTCATCAAACATAACCAGAAAAACTGAGATGTGTGAACAGGAATGTATTAGTGGGTGTTGAAGTTCACAAATTCCTGTCTTCAACCTGTGCTTAGCACTCATGCATGTTTTATATGCACAGATTCTGGACCTGCAACTCTGTCTGGGGATCTTAGTACAGATTCCAAATGCAAAAGGTGCTTTGCTGACAAATATTGGTTTAAAAAATTGGAGGGGGGGGNNGGGGGGGGGGAAGTCCTCCTATAAGGAGTTTAAAGCTGAAAATGCAGAATGTTGTAACATAAGTACCTTGCTTCCCAAATCTCATAATGATGGTGAGGACTCATTTGTGGATCTCATTGAAATTTCCTCTGAAGTTTCTGCACTGGTTGATTTTTGTTTTTTTCCTTCCTAAAAACAATGATAATTTCAGACACATTCAAACCATTAGCTCATCGCTACCTGAGAGGCAGTGGGTGGAGGAGGGAAATGAGTCGTGCTCACCATAGCAAGGAGATAATGAGCTATATAAATAATTAGCAACACATTTTAAAAATATGCTTATATAGAGCCAAAAGTGTCTTGGCTTGAGTTCATGGTCTCAAAGGCGTAGTTGAGAGTATTCATTTCAGCAAGGCAAATATTATTTAACCCTTTCTCCGTGTGGTCTGTTAGAACTCATGAATGTGACGCACACAAAGACCACTCATGAAGATATTTTGAAACCCTCTGGTTCCTTCCAACAGTAGCTGGCATGTTTTGTGTAGTTGCCATGAAGATTTGCAGATCATTCCTAACAGCTGAAATTCCAGAAGCAAAATGGCACAGGTCTCCTCCTCTGGAGAACAAATGAATGCAAACACTTGAAATGTACTCCAACAGCTGTACTATTTCAGTTGACAGAAGATAAAATGCAATTCTAGACATAACCAATATTTCCAGGGAAGACTGGAAGATGCATTTCAGTGGAATTTGATCTTTTGCAAAAATCTCAGGCTGAAATTCTTTGTGAAGTTTTATTGAGATGAGAAAGCAGCCGTGTAACTGCCTATCTGTTAAGATGGGGCTGAGCCATTCTCCCTTTGTTAACGTTCCCAGTTTACTGGAGACAGGCAGGATTTTTCTTGGATATTCCAGGAAGGTGTCTGAGGGAGTTGTTAGACTCACAGATACCCCTGTACAATAAAACCCTGTTGGCTTTGGCCACATCAACCTGGTCTGCTCATGGAGCCATGTGACTAAGCCAAATGTCATTTGAAGTATTCTGGCTTGGCTGCTTTTGTTATTTTAAAATCCTGTGGTTTTATTTGTTTATTTGTGTCTGTGATACCATAATCTTGTGCAATAGCTAACTTACTTGTGTGCCATTAAAAAGTGGTCTTTGTTCTTCACATTTCTAGTTTAGTTTTGCAGTTCAGGTGTTATCAGGTGGTTTGAACAACTGTTCAGGCCTTGTCTTCCAGATGTCAAATATCTGCTATACACTGTATGGTAGATTAGTAAAATCCAAAATAATATTCTCTAATATTTTGATCACGTTGCCAATTAAACAATACTAGTTTTCATAAATAATAGTGACAAAATCGAGAGTTACAAACATCTCTCTTGGCTAGTGTGTCCTTTTCATCACAACATGCTCAAGAAAGTCATGCCTAGTGGGACTCTCAGTAGATGAGAAGCATTTGATGAGACCTAGTAACTTCAATGCTTTATTAGATAAAATTCATGTAGTCTTTTAACTCCACACTGAAGATGTATGTGCTGGCCTGAGAGTGATGTTGCTGCCGGATCAAATGTGTGCTGCAAAGCAGCTCAACCCCAGGAAGGCATTGCTTTCCCTGATTACTTTCTCTGCTACTAAAAATAAGAAGCAAGGCCAAGGATATGAGCAGAGTCAGACTGAGACGTGATATGTATGTTGGGTTTTTGCTTTTGTTTTTTAGTTTTTCTCTTGTGGATTTAAATGGAGATTCACTGGAGGGAAAGTGGCTGAGCTACTGCCCTGACTGTGCCTTGTTTTCTTGTGGATTAACAGGGAACTCCAATCTGCAAGGCCATCAATCTGACCCCTTTCATCAGCACTGAACCACTTTAAAAAGAAACCAGTGCATGTGATCATCAAAAGCATTTCCATTTATACCACACTGTGGCAATTCAGCTCAGGCACCAGAAAATAAGAACAGTATATATTAAAAGGATGTTGAATGTGGAAATTAATGAGATACATAAATCTGGCAATAAAATATGCATATGGCTGTCACTTTATGGAGTGGTGAACACCTATTGACACTTTAAGTGATGGTGTTCCCTTTGCTGAGCCTGTCTGTGCTGTGTACACATCAGAAAAGACGTTAGACATTGGAGTCCAAAGAAACAGTGATTAGCATATTCTAAAGTTTCCTGCACTAACTGCTTAAATACATTTGCATTAATAGAAGGATGAGACTCTTCATGATGTTCTCTGCATGACAAAAGCTAAAAATAATTTTATTAGAACTTTGGCTGCAGCACTACTAAATTTTAACAGTTTGGGGGAAAGGGAAACACTTTTGAAAGGTTATAATTAATGAGTTATGTGTTGTTGGTTTGGTTTTTTTTAAGTATACCAAAATAACGTGAAGAAATTGGGACAAGTGTGCTATTTTGTGCCTTGGCATTTTGACGTTTGCAGCCTGGCTTCCCACTTGAGATGGGGGCGGGCTGTGCTGGTGCCTGCTCCCTCTGCAGCTGGTTAGAAAGGAATCCAGGGTGAAAATTCCAACCAGGGAGACAATTCTGCTCTGAATCCACAAAGCAACGAATTAAACCCACCACTATCTGATGTTGAAGGGAAATGCATCACAGAGTAACTTTATCTGAGAGAGTGTAAATTGTGCTCTAAATAGTTGCCAGTTTAAAAATTTAGATCAAGGTGCAGAAGAATTTAAGGTTTGAAAACATCTACTTTCCTGTTGTGATGGGGATCCAAAAAGTCCCCCCCGTGGCAATTCAGCACACATGGAGCTCTGGGCATCCTGTGGTGGAGAGAGGAGAAACAAAGCAGGCTGCTGGTGTGTGAGTGAAGAAACAGAGTCCACACACAAAAGTTGTGACGTGTGGGGTGAATTTTTAGGCCTGACAGTTCCATTAAGCACTCTCTGGGACAAGAAAGAGAAGTTTATAAATTAGGAAGTGCTGGTTTTAATTCATTGTAAGTGGTATCCTGATGGACAGCGAGATAACAGCAGCAACTGGAACCCCCTGGTGTTGTCCCTGCCATCGTTGCTGGGTGACCTCAGACCTGCTGTGGTCATTGGCAGCTCCTGGAGGAGCACAACCATCTCAGCACATGCATGGTGTCCACAGAAGAAAGGGAAAATGCTGGGAAACAGAGTTTGGAATATTTTTTTTAGTGACCATTCTCCTTTTCTGATGAAGCAGACACTTGTTAAGATGCTGGAGAGTTTTACAACTTTTCTCAGCCATCTTTAGAGGCAAGCCCATGCTGACAGGTCAGAGAATAAATGCTATCTCAAAACATATCCTTGGAGTACACAACCTATAAAATTTAATACAGAATGTGCAGCAACCCTCTAAAACTGGAATAGGACAGTTTTCTTGCTTCTGAAAAAGTTTTTATGGTATGAGGAACACGTCACTGCACATAACTAAATAAATCAGTGTTGCAGAACATATGGGAACAATTAATTTGTTAGTGAAATGATGTATCAAGAATCAGTGATCTGTACAGATGTTGAGGAAATGATTATTAGATGGTAACTCAGTGGATGTGAGATTAGAGGATTGAAGATTAGTCTTACAAATAAACCTAATTAGCTTTTTGAATTAAGGTCCAGGCACCTACAGTAATTTTCTCCCAAGTTTCTCCATTTAGAATGGATGTGGTCATATGCCTAATGAGACCTTTCTGGATGTCTGACTCCATGTTGTTGTACACTCAACATGCTCATTAAACAATTTAATGTCAATTTATATTTTGTCTGTAAACTCAGCTGAGAAATACTTACTACAGGAGGGACTTATTAGGAATGGCAATCTATGATTTAAGACTTTGGCCTTTTTTCCTTTACGGAGTTGCATTTTTCATGTCTTCAGCTTAGCTCCAGTATTAAAACAATTACATTATGCAAGTGTTCACTACTCAAACATCCATCCCCAGGATTATGTTTAACATGCGGTTCATCATGTCTGTGCATTTTGGGGTTTTATTGAGGGCGGAGGCTCGTTTGGTGTTTCAGAGGTGGGATTATTTTACCTTTGGTGCATGCTTTAGTCCTGACAGCAGCATGTCCATTAACTTAAACACTGCTGAAAGGTTTTGCTCTTAGCTAATATTTTTCTTTATACAAGTGATTGAGTGAACTTAAGCTTGGAAGTTTTTACACTTGTACTAAATCTTCACTTGTGCAGAAGTTTCATCATTTTTAACCCATGAGTTTCATTTAACCATAAATACGGAGTGGACTCTTCCACCACATGTGCAATGTCTGCTTTTGGTGAAGGTGTAGGACTCCAGAATGGTCCTGCCTGTACAATTCTGAGTGTATCCATGTTCTTCTGCATTCTTAAGAGTTCAGAACAAAACGTTCTGTTTCCATGTTTCTTAAATTTGATGTATAAAGTACCTTACACATAGTGATGCAGTGTTTCTTTAGAGGTATTGTATATTACTCTGTTTTGGAGAATAAATGAAGGGGAAAGCTTTGAGGGTGTTTTTGAAAAGGGGGGAGGTAAAATTTAAAGCAGAAAAAGAAAATTACAAAAAGAGGGTTTAAAAAAAATAGCAGTCCTCAGTGCTACAAAAAGAAGCCTTTGGATGTACTGGTAACATTGTGCCAGATGTGATGGAAATACCAGAGGATGACAGAATGGGAGACAGAAAGATGACTGACAGTCTTAGCAGGGAAAAGGCAGTGGAACAGGTGAACAAAGGACTTGGAGTATTTCAGCCCAGCTAAACACCCTTACTTATAGAAGCTTATTTATATTTTTTGAAAGGCTGGAGCCTCTGAGACCATTCAAATCTGGCTTTGAAAGCTCAAAAGAACAGTTTTTATACCCCTATTTCTAACATGACATTTTCTATTTCAGCACTAAGGCTTTTATTATTCTACCAGTTGGCTTCTAATAGAAAATATGGATTGATTTTATTTTTAAATTTCAAAATTTTAACATACAAAAAGCTCAATTTATAACTAATTTTATCCCAACTGTGATTTGAAAATTCCTAATCTCTATTTCCATCTTCAGCTGCGCTCCTATAGAAAGAATTCTATAATCATACTGCCCACTGTAGGGGCAATTCTGAATACAGCTAAAAGAAGCATTTATATATTAAAACCTTTTGTCTTTTTTTTTTTTAATGAACAGTTTTCCATATTTCCATTATAATTTGAAAAGACAAGAGGGAATGTGTTTGACACACACTGGCCTGTATTGACATGCTAATCTTGGTATTCAATGCAAGTACACTTTCTTTGGGAGATTTAGCTGGAAGAGGAGGAAGGTCCAATGTCTGCACTGAACTTCAAACCCATGAGCTCTAACTGTGTAATGTGAACAGTAAACTTGCTGGAGGCAGTTCCTGATTATATGAGAGCTCTTGGATTTGCTGCATGATGATTATGTTATGGATCTCTGAAACCTGTCTTTCCATGCAGCAGGCTCTGGGGCAACATTAGGCTCCAGAGCTCCCTACCAATTTCATGGCAAACTTGATTAAGCCATTAAATTGCAGATCATTGCTGACAGTAAATTAATTCTTAATCCAAGTCCTATTCTGCACTAGACTGGGAGACGTTTTTGCCAGGAGGCCAGTGGCTTGAAAATGGGTAATTAAATTCTGCTGTAAATACATTTTCATCTACCCTTCTGCTTGCAGGAGCTGGCAAACAAGCAAGAGTCATTAAGTAATACCTGTAATTTGGTTTAGTGGAATAAGCCCTGTTCCTGTCGGGTTCTGAAATGTAAACTAAGGTTATGAAGTGGGGAATAAGCAAAAGATAAAGAAAACTGACAAAAATATATTCAGAAGAGAATGTGTTTTTATCTTTCTCTGTAAAAAAGGTTGTGTCGTTTGCAAATTTAGTAGCAGTTTGCTCTGAAGTCAGTGTAGAAAAGTTAAAAAAATCCCTAACTGTAGGAAAAGTAACAAAAGTGGCAAGATTCTGGGCATTTCTCACTCATGCAATGAATCTCCTGTGACACAACTTTACAGTTTCTGGAGTTAATTTTAGTGGATTGATCATGTCCTGTGTCCATGGAGCTCTACATTGCTTTGTCACATGAGGGTTTTGTTTGGGTTTGAAGCAAGTAGTATTGCTTGCAGGTTTGCTTCAGAAGTGTCAGGAGGAAACTAGAACCTTGTTTGCTAGCACTGTATTGACACTATTCTTTTTCATTCCTCTGAACCAAGATCAGTTTTCCCCCTTCTCTTCCATGTTTTTTCCATTTCCCTAAGGACCAGAAAGTTTGACAATGGTGAGCCTCCCTCCTTTGTTAAGTATAGCTGCCTCCTAATGCTCCTTAAAGAGCGAAGCAAATTTCTCTACTTCATTTCCCTCTGCTAAATAGTTTCGGTTGTCTCGAGCATTCAGAGGGACTTCCAGCTCTCCAGAGTGGTTCAGGTCTTTCACAGAGAGTCTGACTTTCATTTCCATACCCCTGAGATTCCTGTCAGAGGATTGAGGTCCATCCAGGCTCAAATGGAAAGTGATGGAGCAAGAGGGAGGTCAAAATTGTGACACATCCTTTTGCAAAGAGGATGTGAGTGACCAGGGACGATGATGCCTGGACAAAGGATTGAGCAGGAGCAGTTGGCTGTGTTCACTTCCAGGTAGTGGAGGGGCCTATTTCCATTCTTTCTAGTCCTCTTCTTAAAATTGTTTCAGCTAGAGTTTAGTTGTGTGAATGATTTTCTTAAGAAGGAAGAAGCCTGTGGGGATGTTCTAACAGCATTAAAGGCTGGGTGTCTTTAGCTGTGAGTCAACCTGAATTGCATCCCAGCTATCTCTTGGCACCCTAATGACATTAGCCACATTAGTGGCTCATTTACTCTTTTGTGGTTAACGTTGAAGGCAGAGCTGAGGTTTTTGGAAAGAGATGTTTGGAAGCTTCAGATGGTAAAAGGTTTGCTTGGTGGCAAAGATGTCTAGGAACTTTACCTGAAACGCAGGTCATGGGAAATGGAAGATGTCAGAGTGACAGGAAAATTTCAGTTTTGTGTGAAAAGTCATAAGAGAAAGAACCATAGTTTGGTTAAAAAAAAAATGTTCAATAAAACCTCCCTCTGCTTTCTAAGGTTCATAAATCCAGAACAAGGGTAGAATAAATTTGAAGATCTAGCATATAAACTTGGGAAAAAGTTCTAAGAAAGAGCCACAGAGAGCCAAGGAGAGAACACAGGTGTAGCTCCTGTGTTTGGGGCAATAAATGTTGTTTTTAATGATCCCCAGTGCCAATTCTACAGTTGGGTTTGACATGGGCTTTGCACATGAATAAAAGAATTCACTTCTTGTGAAGATTTTTTTTTTTTTTTGTAATGAGTGTTTTCCATTAGAAATATGACATATGCAAGCCTCTTACACCATGATCTCTAGCAGCCTCACCCCATTCCCCTGACAAAATTCTACAAATTCAAGATGGGGCTTCTTGGAGGTCTGTGCAGTTGTTTCTTTTCAAGCCTGTGGAGCCCCAAAACATTCTGAGATTAATCTCTTTTTTAGCTTCTGAACAGTGTGATCATGAGACTTTATTAGGGATATATTAATGAAAACATACATATATGGGTTTATGCGCATATTTTATAGATAGAATTTTGTACATATTTATATAGGTATTATTTCTAAATGCAGATGCAGGTAATATTGTGTATGTTTAAAATCCACAGTTTGAGATTTGTTACTTTGCTTTCCAGTGTTATTAAAAATTTAACCGTGTCTCCAGCTGAGGCACTTTGTCATTTTGAGAGTAATGTAAATGTTAATAATTAAAAGCAATTAAAAAGTGTGTTAAAAGTCATGTAATTTTTATAGGCTGACTGATTGAATAATGGATACCTTCTGGATTTTCTATAGTGCCAAATTATTAAGCCAAGTTTTACACCTTAGAAGTCCTGTAGAAATTAAATAGCCTATTTCGTCAAGATAGGAGTCCAGTGAAATTGTTAATTATGATGGCTGATGAGTCTCATAATCACCATACTGTGGACTACTCTGAATGAGCCTTTTCTTTCCAAGACTCCACATGTATAGGATTCCAAGCATCAGGTCAGATAAAAGGAATACATGCAAAAAACCATCCAGAATAGGTTAAATTCCATGTAGTCTGTAGTGACCCTAAAGCCCAGAGTGCAGCCACATTGTACAGGGCTCAGTGCTCAGAAGTAAATGCTGCTTTTGCAGCAAAGGGGAATTTTTGATCTCTTTTTCTGAAAGAATGACAAAAGCTAAGAAAAAGAAATGCCTCCTCCTTTCTCTTTTTCTAAAAACAAATGAATAGGTAAATAAAAAGCCATAGCTGCATGTTTGGGGCAAGAGAATTTGACACACAAATAGCAGAACTATTGCAGGAGTCAAGCTGGTTGTAGCAGGGCAACAAGTTTAAAGTGCTTCTTGACTGCAGCAGTGTTTTATACAGCTAAGCCTTTTGGTGCACAGTTCAAGCACAGGCTTGTGTGAGCCTTGGGTGTGTAATCATCTGACATTCCCTTGAAATCACTGCAGGAAGGGCACAGTGTAAGACAGAAATGCTTCTGTTGTTGGCTGCTTGTCTGTCCCATCAGTGGCTGGCACTGCTGTCTCGTAGAGCAGATCTGAGACGGAGAAACACTGAGCATTGTTCCAGAGAGAAGCCCTTGGATATCCCAACAGCTTCTCCCCTAAAACCTTTCTGTCTCCCAGAGCTGCATATTTACCACAGCTGCTTGTTCCAGAGGGGTGACCAGGACAGCAGGCTGCAAAATGCTGCCCACCTTGGGGTCAGCAGCCTCATCTCATTCATTGAATAGGATAGTTTATAGTTGGTGATGCAGCTGAGCATCACCCTGAAAGAGAGAAATGCTCCCTTAACCCTTCACTTACAAAGGAGAAATGATGGAAATTAGCTGAGCAGCCTGCCTGGGTTTCCTCATGTCCTTGCAATGCCGTGGGAATTCTGGCTGTTTTTGTGTCTGCAGTGAAACTACTGCCAGCCTGAGAGCTCGAGGTCATGATACAGAGAACGGGAAAACCTGGTGAATCAAATGCTTGCCTGTGCTCGTTATTTGCTGTGAATTGCAAGATTTGTGTTTCTTCTTGGCAGATACCTGAGGGGCAAAATTCTCCTTCTGCAAAACATCACCAATACAGAAAATTGCTGTGAGTTTTCCCCGCCCAGTCCCCCTCTGCTGTATCAGCAGGGATTTCTTACATCATCTGCAGGTTTTTTGACTTCAGTTTTGTATTTTCATTTCAGTTCTATTTCTCGGTTTCTAGCCTTGTGGGTGCATTTTCTTGTCACATGAACCAGTTTAGATTGACAGATGAGCTGGGACATACCCTTTACAAGATCTCAACTATTTAGATTCTGGAAATCATTTGCCTGAAATAGGGCTGTGTCCTTATCTATAAAATTAATAGGTCTGCAGTCCTCCCATGTAGCAGCATTTTTAGCACATTACCATATAATTAATTCTAAAACCAAGACAACCCCTCGAGTGTGAGTGGGAAATCTCTACCTTTGGGAAAAGGTAACACCATATTTAGTAAGCTGAAAAGAATAGTCAGGAAGGCAGTGTAACATTTTTGTTAAAGCATATTTGAGTAGCTGAACACCATGGGGTGTGGTATTTTGCTGAATATTAGAGGGAGGGAAGCCCTTTTTCTTCAGGGTCAGTATTAACCATTTGAAGGCACTTGGGGTTTTATTCTTGCCTGTCTTAGTTTGGGCATAAAAGTGCTTTTAGCACTTTTAGACTGACGTTTGTCTCACAGAAAGCACAGATTTTCTGTGGATTCTTGTCAGAAGGAGGAGTTAGAGCTAACAAAAACAACCACAACAAATTCAAAACAGTGTTTAATCACTCAAATTGACAATTTGTTTTGAAATTTGATGGTGTTTGAGTTCAGTGCTGGATTTCTTTTGCAGATTCAGACTTTTACACCTCTGATTTATTTTAAGTAAGAGATGTAAAATGGTCAGTACTGAAGAAAAGTATGATGATGACTTTGAAGAAAATGAGATGTTTTTTCAAATTTTTATTTTGGGCAAATTCAAAATAACTGTTTCAACTTGAATAATAATTTAAAAAATATTCTGAGTTAATATTAGATTTATCTGAAGTGCTTAATTTTGCTTGTGTACTGCAAATAGCAAACGTGATGTTTTGGGGAATCCTGTGTTAATGGATACATGGTACAAAAACTAATTTTATATATTAAGGAAGAGCTCCACAGTTCCAAAATATTGATGAAATAAGAAACTACAAAGCCCTGTAATGATGTGTTGATAATTTTCCAAGGCCAAGTTGCCAACTGTGATCTGTGACTCATTAGGAATCCTCTGGGCTTGTTGCTGATTTTTTCCATCTGGTTTCCATCAGTCGTGTCCTTCTCCAAACTTCATAGTTCTAAGGGCATCTGTCAAGGAAAGGGAAGGGAGTTTGTGTCCCAGTCAGCAGCTGCAGAGTTCTGCTTCAGCTGAGAATTGGATGCTCCCAGGGCCGAGGGGCAGGAGTGGGGTGTTCCACACAACAGCAAATGACTGAGCTGGGCTCTGCAGGAGAACAGAGATTTACCCCATGGGGAGGTGTTGCTTGCCCATGGTCTTATCCCACTGGAATGAGGAAAACACTGGATAGTTAAAGTGATGCCTTGGAAGAAACATAGTGTGTTCATTTTTTTCCAGTTGTAAATAGCAAGTTACTGAATAGAAGTGAGAAGGTTATTTCTGCTAGTGAACAGCAGCTTTAATATTTGTTCTTCCCCATTTTCTTCCCCCACAATTCCTGTTTTGGATCTTTTCTTTTAGATATGGCAATGTGTCTCAAGTAGGTTGGATTCAAGTGGCATTGATGTCTTCCACCCTGTAAATGCCTCTTCTGGCTCCTAAGAAGTAAAACCAGAGCCTGGGTTGAGCTCTTAGCAGACATGCAGAGATCTGTGAAGAAAAATTAGCCTTCCTTAGAGACTGCAAGAATAGTAAAAAGCAGAATAATAACAAAAGCTACTGCTGACCAAAACAAATTATTTTTAGAAGCCTGTTCTCTTAGCTCACCTGGTTGAAAAGAGGAGCTGTTCTGTGCCTGTGCATTTGCCTATCAGTGTATAATGTCACTGAGTACGTGTAATAAAGCATTTTCAGAGGAATAGGAAAATGCCTCTATTACTCTTTAACTGTCTGTTAAGAGTCACTGATTAAAGAGCAGTGAAATTTAGGTCACATTAACTTACCCTTCTTCAAGGGTTTTGAAGTGGTCAGTTCTGTGTTACAACAGCACTTGGTTCTTTGTTCATGTTTCTGAAAATGTAAAAGATTCTGTATCACTTAATTTGGAAGTTTGGGTCATATTTAAAATGTAACTTCTCTTTTGAATAGTCTTCAAAAATCCATCACCACCCTCTTTAGATTTTTAGAGTGCAGGAGCTTTTAAAGATCATAAAGATTCTCATTTCCGAGAATGCAGACAAAATTCCATGAAAAAATTTCCAAGAAAAAAGTGGGTGTGTCACTTTTTCTTTCAATACTGAATTCCTGTGTAGTTTCACCTGTGCACTGCTCTGCAGTGTGGCAGTACTGCAGTACAGCAGGAAGACAGAGTTCTAATGCCACAGTTATCAGCTCCCAGGCTACCAGAGATTATTGAGAGCAATAGTGAGATTTCAGGCTTTGGGTTGAGCCTCCTGGGAGCATTGTGATGTACCTTGTCCGGCTGGCAAGCTGAGAAATTGTGCTAAATTTGGCTGAGAATCCATCTCAATGCCACATTGAGCCTCCAGGAAGAATCTGCTTTCAGAGAAAAGTTGTCTCATGGCTGACAAATGTGCAGTGGGCTCCCAGTGTGACAGACTGACCTCTGTTAGCTCCCCCTTCTATCAGAATGACTAAATCTGCAAATGCTTTTGGCATCTCAATCCTTTGTGTGTTGCTCCTCAAACACTTCGTGTGGGGTAAGAGCTTTCTGGTTCTGCTGCTTTTGTGATTATTTATCCTGAGTAAAACAATGTTTGTTACTCTATTATTCTTTCTACTTCTCCCTTTTCTCTGTTTTAGAATAAATTTCAGTCAGATGAGATTAGAGTCATCTCCCAAAACTGAGGAAGAAGTGATTCTGTTAATCTGGGAGGAAGTTTTAGGCACTAAAGTTTAGGTACTAATGACCCAATTAAAGTTCTTAACTTTTCAGGATTTACTATTTGTGGTGGGGTTAATCCAGATGAATGACACTCAAATTGTCCTTAGGTAGTTCCTAATATAAAAATTTCTCAGTATAGTTAAAAGAAACTTGGAAGCTCAAAACAAAACCAACCAACCCCCCAAGCTCCTGAAATCCAGCAGATCCTAAATTCCAATGATCTAATACAGTGCTAACTACTTTTATTTATTTATGACAGGATTTTCATGCCTACCAATAACCCTTGATATCTGCCAGTACTGAACAGGAACTGGACAGGGTCACAGGTGTTACAGCTCCATAACTATGGGCACAACATGCTTTTGTGGCCTTGGGTTGTTTATACACACTGCTCCTCTACTCTGCAGCCAGGGACCTATATTGGTAGGTTTTGAAAACAGAGAGGACTAAAGCAAAGTGCTTACTTTGAGTTATGAAGGCATTATCTGTTTTTAAACTGAGAAACATGGAAAGATTCAGGGGAAGAGATCTGGAGGTGTCTGTCAGGTTTGCAGTGTAGTGAGTGAGTCTCATTTGCTTTGCTCTACTAAAACATATATAAAAAGTGAATTGTTTGGCAAATGAGATGAAAACAGCTGCATGCTTTTTTGGGGGGATGCTAACGAAGAGAGACAAAGTTTAAGCAGAAGTGTAATCACGTCTGTGGCATTGGTGGAACTGTTCAGTGAGAATGCACTGGCACTTCAAAACCAGCAAAAAGCATTTTGCCTTTGAAAGATTGCCCATATAAAGCAGGGTTATGTCTTGCCAGTGGCTGGCAAGGTGATTGAATCTGCTGAGGGGCTTTTTTGCAAGAGACAGGAGCAGGCGTGTGTATGAATGGCACTAAATATCCTCCCCTTCCCATAAACAGGCAGGAGTAAAAGGTGACAAAGGATTTACCACTGGTGGGACAGACTTCTTTCTCCCTGTAATTTGTCTGTGATTTCCATTCACAGACTGGTCTGTGCAGTTTCATTCCAGTTCCACGTTGATTCTTTTTGAATACTTATGAAAATGGATTGGCAATTTGGTCTCTGGAGGTTTGGGTTTGCCCTTTCCCCCCCNTTTGAAGAGCTGTGAAATCATAGTTTAAATGAGGATTGTGTCTAGTGCTGGGTCTTTAATTCTGTATTAATTCACAGAATATCAAACATATGTGAAGCTAAAACCTGTGTGTGATGAATGCATGTAGACCATTGCTGGTACTTTCTTAAAATGAGGAATGATACTAATTAGCTGGTTGAGGATTTGGCAGCAGATTTGAAACCCACATTGTAGGGCTATCGGAAGAGTAATTTAAATTGGCAACAAACTATTCTGTTGCCAACTTGTCTTTTGAGTTATTCACTCGAGTCCCTTTGAGATTTTAGAAGCTAGGAATTCAGTCCTCTGAAATTCCTGGAATCAAAGACTTAGTGCTCCCAAGATTCAGGTCGGCAAGGAACTGCTCCAGGGCAGCAGTGTCAGGTAGACTGTATTTGAAACAAGAATCTCTCCTTCCTTTCATTTGCACAAAGATGCTCGAAGTGTCAGGGTTTTGTTCACAGTTCTAATAAAACCACAACTGGGAAAGTCAAAATCCTCCACAGAAAGGATATTACCCGGGAGAACTGTGTGTTTTTGTTTGCCAAGCACTTTGTAAGTATGTATTGGATGACATCTAAGCACTGACTGTTGTTCTTTTGATTGTGTTGTGAAACAGAGCAAGCACCGATGGAAACAGTAAACTGCAACAATGGAATTGTACAGCTTCATTTTTAACAAAGGTTTGGTGCTTGTGTTCACTGAAGTCTGAATTGGTGTTTAAAATGAGGACTTGCCTAGAGGAGATTATTTTTTTTGTGTACATTTCGCTGGACAGCAAAGCAATTACTTCCTAAATTTAGAAATTATTCTCTGCCACATTATAGCAAGATTAGACACGTTTTGGCATTTGAGCAACTTTCCACACCTATTTTGCACATAAGAAGAAATAATGCTGTTTGACAGTCTGGCAGAGGAAAAGTCTTCAAAATCTGGATTGCTTTCCTATCTGTCCAGGGAACAGGACAGGGATTTTCAGCTTCTCCATGGCAGAGGTTGGTGTAACATTTAGTTTCCCATCTTTCCTCTGCAGAGCCCTATCCCTTCACTGTGGGCACTTTGGGAGCCCCAGGGAAAGCTGCTCTTTCCTTATCTTCACATGGTTCAGGTAGCAATGGTTGAGACAGCGTGAACTCGAATGCAGTCACTCTCAAAGATGGAATAAAGTGATGTTAACCAGTTTTGGTTAATTATGTGGTTAAAGCCCACATAAGGTGAAACAGTCTTGGCAACACCAAGGCTGAATTATGCTGAAAACACTAAAGAAAGGCCCAGATTCTGATCCTCTGAATTGGGCATGAAAACCGAATACGAAGCACTCTGGCAGTGAGTTTCGTTTCCTCCAGGGTAAATAAAGCATCATCAGAGTAGTTTGCATTTGGTGAGGCCCCTCATCCAGTGGCAGCTTCCACTTTGACAAGGGTGGAAGCAGAATCCTAAATCAGAAGAAATGGAGTTAACGAGCTCCCTTCAGCTGCCCCTCCTCAGCAGAAAATGAAAGGAGCCAGGTAGTGCAGGTTCTCCTGCTGGTTACCGCGTCAGGAGGAGCTGGAGCTCAGAACTTCTCCCTCATAGCTCAATTCCTCTGCACTTTCTCATTTTTAAACCACCTTAAGGCTGTATGTTTGGGTTTTTTTTCCTCCTGACTCATTTTCTACTTCAAGAAGAGCTTCACAGGTTCTGTTAAGCAGAACTAAACTTTGCATAGCTGCATGAAATCTGAAATGCCCGTCAAAGAAATGGATTAAGCAGATAATCTCCTATCATACTTCAAACAATCCGAGGCATAGGGGTTTAAAAAGCAATAATTTTATATGGAGGGTTTTTTTTTTAAATGGAAAGTTATATTCATGACATAACCGCCAATAAATAATAATTCTCTTTTCTTAAAAGAATTCCAGAGCATTTTAAAACTGTAGAGGACATGTAGGCTTGGCCATAAGTAGATTGCTTGTCCATAATAAGAAGAATTTATTGTACATCTAATTCAAATGAATTATACTGATTTATTTCTAGTTCTTTTGTCCACTCTCCACCATTTGCTAGTATTATTTGTGAAAGGAGGAAACATGTGGGGACTTTGTGCCTTCTGCCACAGGCTGGGGGTAATGCTGTAAAGGGGAAGTAGAAAGGAAAAGAAATCATCTTTTGTGTAAATAGCACTTTTGTCCTTCACAAGTTGTTCCAGATCAAATCTTTTCTTTGAGAATTAACCAGAGATAGACAGGAAGAATAATCCTCTGAGCTGTGATAAGTATTATCATCAGAAATCAATCTTAAAAATAATTTCCACCATTAAATGTAGCGTAAATTGAAGAAGAAAATGCGATTAAATCAGGCACTGAGGGGGGAAAGCCTGTTAACAACTTTTTCTGTGGAATTCAATTTAGTGTTAATTTGCTGAAAGCTTAGAAAATAGAACAACAGTAAACCACTAATGGAAGGAAAGGATGGCTAATGAGGGGATATGCAGATTTAGGAGGAAATCAAAACACTGTCATTGCTGTTGAGGTACATGATAAATTAAATGCTGGGTCCTCTGTTCCAATCCTGCTCTCTAGAAGGTCTCCCAGAGTCTTTCATGGAGGGAGAGAAAAAGTGTATGTGTTTCATCTTGCAGATAGAGACAGGTGTTTGCATTTTGCCTCTGACGTATTTTACAACATAATTGTTGTTGGTTTTCCACAAAATTGCCTTAATTGCAAATTACACAGTATGCTTTAACCTGGTAGGTTACACAACTTTTTTTTTTCCCTTTGTTTACCCCTTGCTGTTTCCCTTTCTGCCTCGAGGAGATCCTTTTTCCAGAGATACTTTACTACTGGCTATGTGGGGTCTTTTAAAGACCCGCAGGTGTATTTTGCTGAGGTTCACTATCTTTGGACCGTATATGTGAGGGCAGAGCTTCAAATTAATAACAAGCTTGTTTTGGTATGATCTTGAGAGATCTGCCATCTCTAGTCATGTTCTCCTTGTCTTCCTTAATTCGTTTAAGGAAAGTCAGGAGAAAAATCACAAAAAGGCAATTTATCCAGTTCTAGTGTTTGCAAAAATTAATTGTATGACAGACTCATGAAATGCTTACACAAGATTTTTACACTTACCTTAATGGCACTAGTCTTTGCAGGTAGGGAAACAGTAATTTATTATGGGTATTGAGTTTGCAGTCCTAAAGCTGATTTTATCCCTGATTTCTGTCAGGTAGGCTCCACCATAAACTGCCAATAGAGGAAGGAAGGAATTGGCTGGGATGTCCCAAGTCCCCCTTAAATAATGTGAAAGGTAAACTGGCTGTGAGAACAACAGACTTTAAAAGAAACAGCAAAACTGTGTTTTCCTTTGGAAAGGAAGGGTAAGCAGTTTCAGAGCTCATCAGCTCTCTGGGCTGTGTTTGAGCAGTGAAAAGATAACACACAGGGCAATTCTTTGTCTCTGCTTTTCTTTTTGATTGGCCCAGCAACCATCCTTAAATGTAATCTGTCAGCCTCTGGAACTGACAGGTGTCTGACTCTTATTGTAGCTGATTTTTGGATTTCTGAGTGGAGCACCCGTGTGTGGATATAGTTTGGCTCATGTATGTAAATGTGCACACTCCTCCCTCTCCATAAGTCCTTTTTCTGGGAGAAGGGGTTGATAGGCTTTGTACAGCAGTACAAAGTGGTGTGTTCAGATTGCAGATGAATTTTTCTGTTGCCACACCTCAGCTGTGCAGTGGTGGGACAAACTGTGCCCTGCATTATAGCCTGAAATAAATGAAGATTATACAGAAGAGTAAAGCAGTGCAAATTGGGGTTTGTGGGTTCAAATTGCCATTGTCATGGGCTCGCTCTTTTTTTATTTTTTTAATATAGGTTAAAAAAATCTTATCAGTGTTGTGGAAGAACTTTTTAGCAACTGAAAATGCTATTAATTTTTCTTACGTGCATGCAAACCAAAGAGATGAAACTCCCTGTTTGCTTGTGTGTATGGCAGTTTAGGTTCATGAATTCTCGGGGGGAATACGGGGAAATAAATAACATGTTTATGAGAGCCACTGTTGAAGAGAGTGAAGCTGGAATCAGTAGTTTACCTATGAAGGGTCAGAATGTTACATTAAAACTGAATGTTTATGATGGAATGTAAAGCATTGAATCAAAAGCAGCATGTTTACCCAGTGCTTTTCCTTCAGTAGATTATGGGCATAAGCCCGTGGTTTTCCCATATTGACATCAGATTTTCCACAGTCATGGTTTGTCCATTTCTAAGTGCACATTAATGCAGAAATGACAGTTCACCAACTGGCAGCCTCCTCACAACCAGGGATATCATTTGCTCTGAGGTGCTAAGAAATGTTTCTCATCCTGTCAAAATGTTTTTGTGAAAATAGAAGTTAGTTTGCTGCTACAGGCAATGGAAACGCTTTAAACAGCAGTTCTGGAACTAAATATTCTGCATTTGGACATTTAGGAGAAATATTAATCTTTTATGTATTATTTTACCTGTTAGAATGACAGACATTTTGTCACTGGAACAGAGGATCTGTCAAGACATCTGATCTCTGGTACCTCAGTGATGCCTGATAGTCACTTTATTTTTGCAGGCAGGTGTCGTTCTTCAGCAGATAGCTGGAAAAAAAATGAATCAATGATCTGAAATTTATGTTTTAGAAAAATTCATAAATGTGCAGCCATCTGAGGCTGTCTTTAATTTTCATTCTTCACTTTGCTGCTAGCTGTGTCGGAGAGATGCGGTGATGCTCAGCTTCCTTTAAACCTGGTGTCAGCCTGAGGAGATCTCATGTAGATCTCAGGAACAGCCAAAGCTGAGCATCATTTCATGTGACATCCCCCCACTGCAGCATTTCCAGAGCGCACAGAGCTGTGATCACAGCCTGTCTTAAAGGTGAAGAGGGGGCCTGTGTTGCAGTGACAGGTGAGACACCGTCAGTGTCCCTTGGAAGCGCAGGGGCAGAGCTGATCTTCAGCTAATATTATTGATACCTCTGAGTTAAGATGTTCAGCAGTGCAGCTGAGCTATGGTCTTTGGAATATTCTATATGCTGCTGTCTCATGGTCTACTTTGCTTTTTCCTGAGGTTTCCTGGTAGCCATCACATGTGCACCTACATTCTCACTGACTTTTTCTGTTCCCCATATGCCTGGAAATGCTGCCTAAATTCAAAATCTTTATTCATAATGGGAGATAAATTGATCCTCCCCTTTGATTAACCTTCAGCCCACTGCAATTCAGAAGCATTACTTGAATTTGTTATCTGTTAATTTTTAACCCAGACTAATTTCTTCTGGTTTTATTAGAACTAATTAGTTTACTTGAGGACTAAAGATGTTCCAGCAGTCCTTGTAAGGAATAAATGCATCAGGAGAGAAATGAGCAATAATTGAAAATTACTTTGATATGAATAAAAAATACATGTTAATGAACTTCATAATAGGTAGAAATACAGTTGACAGTGTCTGATCTCAAGTGTCTAAAGTGCTGGAAATTTTTGTGTAGCTTTTAAGTGTCCTCCAAGGTTTTGTTTTGCATAGAAAATTATAATTACCTTGTGAGAGATCCATTTCTTTCTTCATGAATAGATTCTCCACAGTAGGTTTGGTTTTAATTGATGAGTTGGGAGAGTTCAGACATTATGCTGATATTGTCTATGTATGGCTCAAGAGGTTGCTATAGAAAGATGACACATGAGGTTTATTTCAATTAAATATAATCTTTTCTTTCAGTTGATCATTCATGAGAAAACACAATTTCAATAGTCTTAAGAAGCACACAGCAAGCAAATTTTATCTTCAACAAATAAAGATAAATTAGTTCATTATTTTCCTCAGTTGCACTGATAATGCACAGCATCTGAGGATCACACACTTTGAAGTGAAAATAAGTTCAGGTGAAATTAAATTTGGTCCATGTCCTGTCAGAACTTAAACTTAGTTCATTCTCTTTCGGGTGTTGGGAGGGTGTATTTTACCTGTATATCTGTGAGTGGAAGAAGAAGAAAATTGGTGAAATAGACAGTACAGGGAGTTTGTCTTACCATTTCTGGTATTGATTGCAATCCTAACCCTTTGTACCAAATCATACCCTTTATCAAACACAGTAACTATTTCATTAATCTCTTTCTCAGTCTGGCCTTGTACTTGCTTAAAACTTGAAATAAACTTGGATAGCAGCCTTTTACTGCAGGCTGTACAGTCTTTGAATTATTTTAGAAGCTTTTCAGTGGTTCAAACCAGATCAGAGATACATATTCCATCAGTCAGTTAGAATTTTTTTTAATTAAACTTTAAATTTTTAATAATTAAACCTCATTTTCTCTATTGGTCAGTGTTGATGAAGTTCCCAAAAAAAAACTTTGGTATTTTGTGGTTTCCAGACCAATGCTAAACGAAGATATTGTTCAGATGAGCCATTCAAATGCAGGTTTGGAGAAGGTTACCACGGAAAGCATCCTAATTTCTGTCCCAGAAGAAAGCCCAGAAGCAGGATTTGAACTCTGCTGGTTATATAGTAGTTGGCAGTATCTTTCAGTGGAGTTCTGGGAGATTAAAGTCATAACTCATTTAGAACTAAGTTTTTTAATGTGTAAATAATGGATCAAGTTTGGTGGGTAGCAATTTGAAATAGAGATTATAAGATGATCTTTGTGGCTGGTGTTTCTCAGTATTTCTCTCTTTTTCTTTTTTCCTTGCCCCTTAGCCTTTCCTGAGAACTTCGAAAGCTTGAAATTTGAAGCTGCCACAACAGTTGATTTTTATGAAATGAAAAAATGCAAAATTCCAATGCCGAAAGCTAAATATCATTAGCATTGGAATTATTATTTATCTTTAATTCATCAGGAGACATTTTTAACACCTAATTTTGTAAAGTGTAATACTGTAATCCAGTAGTAGTGGTAGGAATCCTTTACATTGTCCCCCATTTTCAGAGATTTCCTTGAGTAGGGTCATTTTCACTGTTCAAAGATACTGGTTTGTTTGGGGTTTTATTTCCCCTTTATGTAGTATTTGGGTGAAGATTTGTTTTTCAGTCAGTTCACAAAGCAGAAATGTTTTCTATCATTATTCCTGCCCTTTCTATTTCTCTCCTTAAGTAAAATTATGTGCTAATCAACTGGTATTTTATACAGAAAATGGATTCTGTGCTCTGATTAGATTCTCCCTGCTTGGTTGCCTTAATGGTCTTCAGACTTATGAGTTGTTTTCAGGTTGTTTATACTTTTAGTGTTAAACTTGAATTAAATATCAGGGAATGGAAAAATCACAACCAAGACTGTGTACGTTTTGAAGGAGGACATAAAATAATGTGAATTTCATACAATGTGACAGAAAGAAGGATATTTTGAAGGCTATATTCAGGATATAAGTTATGCATGCTTATGTTTATGGACAGAAAGGAATTGAATTTCTTAGTGCTCAGGTTGTTTTGAGTGACAGGAGGCAAAATCCTCTTGCAGCCTCTCTACCTATTTTCCAGTTTCCATTAACTAAATGAGCAAGTAGCAAATAACACAAACTCTGTGCTTCCCAATGTGACAAGCTGGGAAAGAACTATGACTAAACTTCAGTTATTTAAACGAACACAAATTAAGAGCCAGAGTGTGCTGGTGGAGTTCAGGGTTATAGTGGGAGCAGGCTGGGTGCAGGTGCAGAGGGAGAGCTCACAGAACCTTGCTGTTCAGCCTCCAGCAGTTCCTTATGGGCTGTGCAAGAATAAACCAAAATACAAATATTTACTGATAACACAGATCCCACAGAAAGCTTCCCTGCCTCAGGTGCTTTGGGCAGCAAGGGGCTGAGCATGGCCAACCAGACTTCCTTGTGTAAATAATATTAATCACACCTTGCCAAATGACCCGGGTTAATGCGCTCTGCCCCATCTCGCGCCGCAGGTGCCGGGCAGACCCTCCCCTGGACCAGCCCCTGGGGAGTGCTGCTCCCTTCCCAGACAGTGGCTGAAAGGTCACCTCCAGCTGCTGAGGAGGATGAGTTTGAATCCATGGGCCTGATGTGGCACGGTTTGAAGGAGCAGAGAGGAGGGAGTGTTGGTGCTTCCCCGTGTCACCGAGGAGGGACGATGGACGCGTGGGGTGAGATACGGCTCGTTGCTACCACGTGGAACCCTTAACTAATGAAGCCATTAATGGTTTAAGGCAGAGGGTAACACACACCTAATTAGTCATGTTGGAGCAAATTTAAGATTAATTGGTGTTGCCAAATAATGTGTTGGCTAAGACTTGGAAAGAGCGAAGGAATGAGGCTGGTTGTGGCTTTAATGCGGATGTCTGGCTGATGATTTTCTACCCTGTTGAAAGCAGTCAGGACTCTGTTTGGATTTGTGTCAGAGTTTAATGAAGAGGAAAACACTAGGGGGTTTGGATAAATTGCTTCACTATTCCGCTGATCTTAAGCAGTTAGTTCCTTCCTTGAGTTGGTGCCTTGATTTGCTCTTTTATTTTTTATTTTCCACTAAGGAGAATAGTACATAAATATCTACCTTGCAGCCTTATTAAGATTTATGAAAGAGAAGATTAAAAAACAGTGACATGGCAAATATATTGTTTAAATTTTGTGTTGTTTCTTATGGTGCTTTAACACCATGTGTTTTGTCTGTCTTCTGCTCTCCTCCAAAATGCCTGGAAAATTGCCCTGATAGACTACAGAGATATATAGAGGGTTTATTTATGACAGCAAAATAAGGGGTTGTGGTAGCCCTGACAGACTTGTGTGTGTGTGAAGTGTGATACACAGCAGGATTTTGGTGTGTCTGACTCTATTTTCATATCATTGCTCAGGGCCAGTCAGGTCGTAGAAGACCACATTTCCAAAGGGTTCTTTGCTGGTGACTGTCCCAGCTTCTCAGGGATGTCTGCAACCAGCAGGAGAATCCAAACTCAACAACCCCCCATTGTAAATGGCAAGGAAGTGTTTTGAGGTGGGCTCTTGCATATAGATAATTTTAGCTAAGGGAGTTTTGGCTGGACTATGGAAGGACCAACATACAGTTCTGTACAGCTTTTCTTTAGAAAATCACGCAGGGAAAGCAGTGGCCCATCATACTGTGCTCAACTCATGGATTTGTGCAGTGTTTCTATATAGCATCTTAGCTTAGCAGAAGATGAAAAATTGATTGTACATTCTTACTTGAAGGCTGTAATATTATCTGTTCTGAAAACAGAATTTCTGGAGCATGAAGAGCTGTTTTTGAATGATGCTTCTGGCACCTAACCCTTAAAATTATTCAGCATATTTTTCTAGTGTCTGTCTTGAAATGAAAAATTATCTCCTGTTTTCAAACCACTTACAGTTTTTTTATTTTATTGTGCTAAACTTCTCATAGAGATTTCCAAAATTATGCAGCATATCAACCTAAATTTCTACTTAATAAAATTACTCTGAGACACTTGAATCGTTACTGATGTCACCACACACAAGGGTTTTTAACATTTGCCTCTCTGAATTTGTTGCTTTAAAAATATGCCAATCTGTGAAAAAACACTGAGCTTTTTGAGCTGTCATTGCTGTTTATGCTTGGGTTCAGTACAATTCATCCTTTTTTCAGTGCCACAGGACTGAATTTTTCACCTGCTGGGCCATGATGTTTCCATGACAACCGTTGATCTTGTTTGCTGTTCTCTGCTCTTTGTGCATGACAAAAAGGAAAGCTTTTTGAGAAATACTTGTGAAAGCTCATCTAACTAATTGCATTTTAATCATCAGTAAAATAGATTGAGAAATTATCTCATTTCAGTGAGAATAATAAATTTCCATTATAAGGAACAGCACAATGAACTTGACAATTTAATCAAAGTTGACAAGATCTTTCCATGAACTCTTCCTATAGAAAAGCAACAGCCAGTGGTGTCTTTGCAGGGCACTGTTGGACATGGTGTTTAGAAGCTCCTCTAAGGTGTTTTGCAGAGACATCTCCCAGTTCCCATTGCTGTTCATCAATCTGTTTTTGTATTCTCTTGATCAGCAAATGGAAACCTTAATGTTTTAGTAGATAATTGATTTGATGCTTCTGTTGTAGCCTCATCCTCATTTGAGCTCATTTGTTCATGGCTTTTAGCTGATGAGTTTTGTTTGTCCTGCCACTGGTGAAATTGGAGTGAGTGGAAAGTGTGTATAACTTCCTCATGAAGTGAGAGAAAATCCATGCATGTGCAGGAACCACTAAAACCATGCTATGCATTTTAATGGGTTTTAAATATTTGGATGGACCTACAAAACTTAGGTTAGATCTTTGACACATGAACTGATCTCAAGGCAAAAGAACAATTTCCTTTCAATTGGACCTGTGAAACAAAAGATATTAGTATAATGGTAAGATAAAAAGAAAATACTTGTTCAGGGGCCAGTAGGGACTATTCCCTTCAGGCAGTGCCAGCTTGATACCAGCTTTCAAACAAGGTTAATGTTTAAGCCACACTGTTTCCTTTGTGCTTTTATATGGGAGAAGGGATGTTGTTCATTCCTTTCTCCCTTAGCAGTGAGTAATTTTTCTTTTCCTTGGATCTAAGTTGTCCCTGAAGGAACTAGGACTGTGCCATGGTAAATTAGAATTAGACCCTTTGTCTTTCAGATACACAGATTATTCTAATGCGTTGAGAAGTGAGTGTGAAAATAATTGAAAGAAAAGCCCCTGAAGAAATACTGATTTTGCTTCAGCCCACAAATCAAATTGATTAACTTTCTAACACTGTGTGAGGGGAACCACTTCTGCAATATTACATTTAAGATTAATTCACTACTACATGCTGTAGAAATGTATTTGCATTCTATCTTTGGCTTTGTTGCTGTTCCAAGCTGCTTAATGTTATTTGAAAGGTGGAACACAGATGTGCTTGTTTTTTAAAAAAATCCTAAATAGTAGTTTTCCTAACCTGAGGTGAGGGGTGTCTCCAGGAGGGTGACCTGAAGAGACCAAAAGCACATTGTGTAGATGCTCTGGGTGGCTAAATCAGGGGCAGGGCATTGTCCATGGCACAATGACTTTGGTGTGAAGCTTGTATTAAAACTCATGTCTAAACAAATAATTCTACATGGTCACTGATAAAAGCATTGTCAATATTGCATCCTTTTAATTATTGGAACAGCCTAGAGTGAAAGCATTAGAGTGTTAATATATATAAATAACTCATTAGTGATGAGGCTTGACCTCTGCTTTACCCCTCACTTTTCTTTGGAGTTGATAGGCCTAAAATTACTTTGAATTGATTCTTCAATTGTCAGCCCTACATTTGAATCCCAGTTTTCCACACGACTGTAAATAATTTCTTCGTTAGGGAATTAAGCAGCTATCCAATAATAACATTTCATTGCAAATGCTGAGGAGGTTGAACTGCATGTTGGGATAGTGTTTGATGCTTTCTGCAGGAGGTAACAAGAACAAAAGCAAAGCCACCTACTGCCAGTTAGAGCCTGTGAACTGAAGGGTGCAAAGACATTTGGGTTTTGCTTTTGAGTATAGATAGAGCTTAGTTGATGCGTTCCACAAAAACCACATGGATAAGGCAAGACATCATCTGATGAGTCATTATAAAGAGCTGCAGCTAGGATGTCTGCTATGTTATTAATTCCCATGTATGGATACTATCATAAAACCACTGCACTGAGATATATATGAAGTTATCACTTTCTATTATTAAAAGAGTTGAGGGGGTCTTGTCATGTTTATACTGTGTGCCATGGGTGAAAAAAGTAAGATGGAGAAGTGTGAAGAAAGTGAAAAATAAGATGGAGAAGTGAACAATAAGGTGGAGAAATTAAGATGGACATTCTGACAACCAACTTTGAGTGATTGGCATGGTCAGAGCAGCTGCAAAACAAATATGGTTACAGGTGATTCTAAAATAGGGGAATCTTCCAGAAGTTCAGGTGAATCTGCTGTTTCCTCTGTCCTGTGATAGAGATTGTGCCCCAGAGGAATGGTTAGAAAGAGTGTGAATGAAATCACTTGGCAGTGCAACACTTGTTATCCTAAGAGTTTTACTGAAGTGAACAATAATACCATGCATTAATTTTTTTTCTTCCTCAATAACATCTGGTCCTGGTTGCTATAGTGCCAGGATACTGGTGATTTCCAAGTCCAATAAACTGCTACAGTTCCTGTGCTCCTTATTTAGCAATGTTTTTTAAGAAGTGCTATTTTTATATAGTGTTTCTTATGCTAAATTCAGCCTACTGATTAGAGGGGTAAAGCTGCATTTGTTTTCCTTTGTTAGAGCAAAGTATAATTTGCATGGAAAAGTTCCTATTTTTAAAACTAAGGAAATCCAATTGTGGGTTTTATTTAAAATGCAAGAGTTTCTGATTAGTTCCTCCTTTCTCTTAAAAGCGGTAGTGGAAAGTACATATGTATTCCTGTTAGTATTCTCTGTAGGCACTCCTTAGTTTTGAGATGTTAGCATCATCAAATGTGCAACTACTTTCCTGTACTACTTGTTAACATGTACTTCATCATAATTGCGAGAAAGAATCAAATGGAAATAGTAAAACACCTAAGAAAGGGAAGAACATCTTGTTTGTATTTTTCATTGCATTTAATATTTTTCATTAACTCGTGAAATGTAATTTATTAAAAGTGCAACTTTCAAACTGTCAAAGTTGGTAATTGTGGAAGAACTGGATAGAACTGTCCCCTTCATGGGGGATACACGTGACTGATACACATCCGGAGCTGTCCAATGTAATAGAAGTGGTGTCACAGCCTTAAGTACCAGTTACCAAACAGCAACATCTCTCTTGGAAAGCCACTTTTCTCTGCCTGCTTCAGGTTCCACTTTGCCCAGGACTGTATCATGCAGTGGGTGGAATTATGCAGGACAGGCTTTATTTTTCTTACATCATCCACATGCTGATTGCAAAGATAAAATCAGGCAGTTTTCCTGGCAGTTTGCTGTCCAGGCTGTGCCCCAGCCCAGCAATGTTAGCTTGGCCATGCTGAGGTTCTTACATAGTTGTTCTGTGTAGGATGAGTCAGCTCTGCCTTTAGAACGTAGCTCTTGGAAGAAGATAAAAATGACTCCGAGGTGATGAACCTGACCTTTGCACTGAGTCATTTATGGGGCAAAAAAAATACATGAGGAAAGATCAGAAGAGTCTTTCTTTTTTTAAGTACCTGTGGACTACAGGTTTTCACTTTGCTCTTGGATTAATTCTATTCATGTATCATCAAAACAGAGAACTATCGCAGGGGATTATAATCAGAGCATTCTAATGCAGTCATTCCAGGTTACTGGCAGGGATAAGTCTCAAAGAAAAAGAGCTACAAATAAACAAATAGTGTATAACATTTTTTTAAACAAAAATAATTGATGGATGAGCAAACTAGCACATAGGGCAACAGATGCCTTTCTCCAGGCAATGTAGAACCTTGTTACCCAGACAGTGGTGTCAGATTGTATTAAATCTACCAAACTCATCCTCCCACTGTGAATTTTTTAGTCAGTCCTCATATCCGTAGGAGAGTTTTGACTTTTGCTCTGTTATGAACACACATTTTTGCCTTCATTTCTGCACTTTAAAAGATGCAACTTATATATAAGGTAACACAATTTATTTTTAATGTCTCATGTTTAATTTTTCATAGGTGTCTCTTTATTAATAGTCTTGTTTTCTGTGAAGTATGTACTGGTGTGTGAGCCTTTAAGTCTCTGTAGTGCTCTGGGCACCCCTTAAAAAGCAGGCTGTGTTCTTTTTTAAAGCCACTACAGGGCTGCTGGTGTTGATACACATTAGGGAAGGCTGTCAGTTTTATGATTCAGTTTACTTTGCAGATTCTGAAAAGATCATCCTTAGTGTTGTTTTCTTAAATCAAAATGCCTGTCTAAGCTGAGAATGCCTGAAGCATTCCTTACATCCAGCAGGAAAGATCCTTGCTGTTTGGAGTTTTGTCTGACATGATTCTTTTTGCAAATTAAACTGTGTGGTCCTGATGTGAATGCAGCATGATTGACATATCACCACATATGTAATATATGTAAGTATTGTTTATGCTTCTTGTATTTAACTTAAAAGCTTAAGCAGGAGCAGTCTAAGCTCTCTGCAACTTCTGCCTGTATATATCAGAAAAAGTTTGGCTTTGGTTTGTTCTGTAGCTTGTTGATGCTCATCTGTGACAATACATTCAGTTTTTTCTGGGGGAAAGTGAAATTGTTCTATATGCCGCTTCCATTGCTTGTTTGTTTAGAGTTAGTTTTCCACATTCACTTCTCTGTAAAATTTTTGGATGCATGTGAGGCTAGTTATTAAAGTGCTTCAATCTCTTGATTTTCTATTTGTTTGAATGAGCATTTGTGTGGCAACATCATGAGAAAGGGGTTGACAGTCTGTGCAACTAATCCAGGTCAAGCCCCTGGACACTGGCAAGAAGCTTTTTTTGGAACTATGAAGTCCTTTTTCCTTTTCAGTTGCCCTTTAGTGTGAACATTTGGTCAGCATTTGCCTTTATACTGTATTTTGGACTAACTGGCTTGATGAGTTCTTAATCTCCACTCTACTTGTCTTTATTAACAGCTGCAGTGGATTGATTTACATAGGTTAAATGGTAGACCTCATCTGACTCCAGGAAAACGTTGCTTCTTAGGCACAATTATATTGTCAGAATTGTTACATACAATGAATAAATGAAGCACCGGGGAGAGAGGGCAGCAGGGAGAGAAAGGACAAAACTCTCATTAAATATGCATTAAGAAGTCAAAAGTTATTTCTACAAAAAGTAGAAAGGATGAGGGAAGAGTGCATGGTAATGCTTTCCACAGGTCTGATTTTTGGACTGGTACCATCAACCTCAGTCACATCAAGTTCTGAAGCGAATTGTGAAATCCCACAGAATTTCCTCTCAGGTCCAGGAGATATTTGAATGGTGCCTCTTTCTATGTTCCCTTTAGGATTTGATAGAGTTATTAAACTGAGAGAGGGGAGGTCTGCAGCAGAGAATCCCTGGCATTCCCAGGCATGCTGGAGGCAAGCAGCACACTGCCAGGCTCTTGCCAGCACGTCTGTCAGTGGTGGTTCCTGCCCGGTATGTTCACTGACCTCTTCTCTCTGTTGACTTGCAGGTTCTATTTGGAACTGGCAGTTGTAAGAGCTCAAGTGAGAAGTGTTGCCCTGTTGTTAATGCATTCAGTGCTTGCTGCCAAGTAAAGGAGAATGGAAAAATACTCTTTATTTGTTTTGTCTTAAGGAAGCGTAGCCTTCTCGTGTGCGAGAAGATGAGATTTTCCACAGGCATCTGCATCCCTTAAAATATGCCTGAAGTTTCAGTCTCTTTTTGGATCCAACCTGGCCAACTCCCCCTGGTTTGTATGTTGTTTGTGACATTCTGTGGTGTGGAATATCCCTTTAGCCACGTTGGGTCAGCTGTCTGTGCTCCCTCCCAGCTCCTTGTGCACCTCCTCTCTGGCAGAGCATGAGAAACTGAGAAGTTCTTGATTTAGATTAAACTCTACTTAGCAACAACTAGAACATCAGTGTGTCATGAGCATCATTCTCATACTAAATCCTGAACACTGTACCACCTACTAAGAAGAAGAGTCTTCCAGGATGTTCCTCTACCTGACTTCAGTTCTCTTTTTTTTAATGCATGGATTGCTTGTTGAGTGGAGTTTAGTTCTGGGCTAGCTGGGATTAATTTTGGCCTTTTTTTATTGAAGGTTTATAATTAATTAATCTGGAAAATATCAAGGCAGTTATTGTTAAGGGACTAAATCACTGAAGTCAATGGATTAGGCAGAAAAATCACCAACTGCAATGATGCATTTATCAAAATATCCTTTGCAGAAATCAGGTATTTCACAACCACAAGGGAAGGGGAGATGGTGAGAGAGGAGATGCACAACAAAACTGTGTGTGAAAAGTGCGGTTCTCCAAGTAACAGCATCTGGAAACATTCAGCCCTGGAGAAACTGGTCGTGAGGAATTCTGAGAGAGCAGAACTGTTTGCTGGAGTGCTGTTCGTGTGCCCTGCACAGAAACTGGCCTGGCTGCCCTGCAGGCAGCAGCGTGTGCTGCTCCAGTTCCCCCCACCGTGGGTTCTCCCCAGGACACGGCTGGTAACTCCGTGCAGGAGCTGAGCTATCACAGCTGCATCTCCCAGCTCTTCTCTCAGATCCCAGCTGCAGGGGCTCTCTGCTGCTGAGAGATGACTCAAGTCATCAAATAGAAACTAATATTTTTGGAATTTCTGAGCTGACAATAATTATGACCTGGATTGCTTCCAGAAGACATAGCCCAGTGAAGGAACTTGGCTAAAATTTACAAGGCTTTGGCTCAGTTTCTGGCTTCAACCACCTGCTATTGTTCCAAAATCTGAGTCATTTATTCTTTGTTCCTTTATGTTTGTTGTTTTTTTTC
Organism: Formicarius rufipectus; assembly: GCA_013399695.1. NCBI lineage: Eukaryota > Metazoa > Chordata > Aves > Passeriformes > Formicariidae > Formicarius > Formicarius rufipectus. The sequence goes on from VXAU01000197.1 coordinate 3,481,630, forward strand.
CTGAAAGCAAGTAACCTAAATATTTTAAGTCTACATTGAATGGTCACTTCCAAACACTGATGATATAACAAATACATTCTCTGCTTATTGAAGGACTGCAAGTGGAAATCTTGGACCTGAGTTAATTTGTTGGCTTTCTATCTTCTATTTTCTAAAACAAAAAAAATACCAGTTACTTCTGCTCCTTTTTCAGGTGATTCTTCATCTTTACAGATGTAGTTGGACGGGGAGCATAGGTGGGTTTTATCCTGGTAAATGCAAAAGAATGCTGTGAGAAATTGCCACTATGATAAACAGAGATATAAGTGAAAAAAATAGGTTTATAACTAAGGACTAATGGAACTGGAGTAGTAATTGCCCTAGTTCTTTTAATTCTGGCAAATAACATGATAAAATGCATTTTCTTCAGGTGAGACCAACAGCCAGCTTGTTATGTGTTATGTCTCATAAACTACTTTCCATCTTGGACAGTTTAAGTAGAGTGTGAAAGATGGTGGCTGAGGTACACCTCAGCCTTGTACACCTTGTACAGAGCAGAATAGACACACCATAGCACACAAGATGTACCATGACTTTGAGTAATTAACAGGACACAGTGATTTCTTTGTATATCCAAGGAACTGTCCTGTGCAGTATGTGTGTATTTTAAAAATATTTACTGATTTAATTCACACCTTAGAAAATACAATCAGTGAGCTAAGAAAACCTTCTCCTCTCGATCCTCAGAAGTGTCTGGCAGCTCACAGAGCCCGACTGCCACTTTTAATTGCACCTTGAGCAGGAGACTGGAGAAATGATAATTGCTGAGATCCTCCTGAGTGAGATGAGAGGTGTATCTGCATCACGAGACTGAATTTGTCATCTTGCTTTAGTGCAGTGCCACCATTTAGTCAAGAAAGGGCTTCCCACAGATGATGAGATGTTCTGGTGCTGTACCATGTCATTACTTAAGCTGCACTAATTTTCACTGTCCTTTGTTTATGCTCAGATCAAGGGTAAGACTGGCACTCCAGGTGTGGGCAGACATGCAGGAGCTTGTGTGGAATTAATTGATATGTTAAAATCATTGCTACTCAGGATGGTCTTTTCAGTGTGAATGCCTTATAAACCTGATGTTTAATGTCATTTTTCTATAGAAAAAAAATATTCACATGCTCATACCCTCTGTTGAGCTGACTATACATTTTGAGCCCAGTGATTAACTTCAGTCAGATTTGAATGTCACACCTGCTTAGGTATTAGTCAAGTAGCCATTAGGTAAAAATCTGTAAGCTTCACTAGTTCTGATTCTTAGGTGATAAAGCTTAGGAAGCAATTTAGATAAAAAGTTAAATAACTTTTGCTCATTGAAAAAGTTATTTTCCTGTTCAGTATGTGTATCTTGCATGCAGAGAGTTTTGAAATTGATTTAAGAGAGGTGTGCTTAAAATAGCAAGTTTTTGGTTTCAGATGGTATTAAAAATGTTTAATATCAGAATCTTGACGTTCCTTTTTTGGGTGCTGACATTGGTAAGTCAAAAGTTGGCAATTTAATTTTTTTCCACGTTGAGAACTTTAGACAAACTGTAACAAAGCATTACTTGAACAGTTTTTCTTAAGACCTCAGCAGAATGAGTAGAGAAATCTGCTGATAGTGTGGACTTTAGTGATGCAAAATCATAAATGATTTCTCATCACTCAAAAATGGGCCAAGTTTTGCCCACCTTAATTTACTTTTGGGAAATATAACCAATGTTTTCAGAAGATAATGCATAATTCCCACTGTAGGATGGAAGGATTACAGATTGTCCAGCATGACTGACTGCTACTTTCATAAGGAACTGGGTTTGATTTAATTTCTGACAACTGCCTTTGTGAACTTGTGCTACAAAGAAATAGTCAGAAACATAAGAGGATGCTTCTGGTTTTTCCTGAGCTGCATCTATTTTGATTTGTGTGACCTGATAAGCTTTTCCACCCTTCTAGTTCGACCTTTGACTGTACACTTGAGTTTTATTTACTGTTCCTGTTTCCCTGCTTATATTGCTCTCTAAATGTATATAAATACATTCCTGAGGCTGTAGTTAATACCTTGATCTTTAAGCATAAGTTACTTAATCTTTGACTTCCACCTGAGTTTCTGATTTGGCTGTCACTGTAGTGCAGATTCCAAACCCTTCTATTGAAATCTGTATATATACTTACATTATAAATAGATATATATTAAAAGTGAAGGGAAATATGTGAATATAACAGTGGGTGCATTAGTAGTCATTCCAGCTGTTGGCTTTTGCCTTCTGAACCCCTGAATTCCACTGCACTGATGTTTTTCTGAGAGCCAAGTCTCTCTCCCTTCCCAGCTCTGAGCGAGGTGAGGCAGCCAGGTCTGAGCTCTTTGTTCCATCCACGGGGAGATTTGGTTGTTATTCTTTTGGTAGGCACCAGGCCTGTGAAGCCAGGGCATCTCTCTTTGCTTGCATATCTTTAATCAGATCATCTCCTGAAAACATGTGGGTTTATGAGAGAGCCGACTGTAATTGCAAGTTAATCTGCTGCTTCTGCACCTTCAGTGCCTTTGGCTCTGCGCCTCATATTGCTCTTAATAATTTGTTAATACCAAATAATGCAAAAATACTGCTTCCTTAAGCACTTAATAGGATGTAGTGTAAGGGAGATAAATGGTCTGTAACACTCTTTACTTCTGTTTTAGGAAAATAAACTGAAAGATGCTGTGCAAGAAAAGAATCGCCTGAGCCTTCAGTATGCAAGTGTGTCCCACAAAGCACTGCAGTATGACCAGGTAACACCACGAGCACAGGGCTCTTACAGTCATTTGTTACAGAAATCAGGCTGCAGAGAGGGTAAAAATGGATCATATGGTCTTTTTTTTTTTTTTTTTTTGTCTGATTTGCTTGCTTCTATGTGAAAATGTCATTGAAAATAAATTACAAAAAATTATTTTACGAGCAAATGTGATTTCCCAAGTGAACGTTCAAGACACTGATGGATTTTAGGGAGCTCCATCATTCCTCTGAGGTATATTTTCTTAGTCTTGTAAATTGGTGTTAGGCTTTGGTAAAAGACTTTTTCGGTGATTCTGGTGAGAACTTGATTGGAAAATTCTCCTCTATTTCTTAAGAATTTCTGTCTATTAGTTGGGTTTTTCTCCCACCCTTCTGCATTTTAAATTTGCAATTTAGAATTTCACCGTAAAATGTTGAAAAACTCTTGTCCAGCAGCAAATGCCCAAAACTCTACATGGCACTATTTCCCCGGTAGCCTCCTCAGGTATTCCAGGTCCTGATACAAAAACTATTTTAACAGTAAGTGTTTTTCTTCAGGTCATATTTGGACTAAATCATGGACTAAACCCCATCTTTCTGCCTGCAGTATGATTATATCTGTGGCAAATTCTGCATGGGGTGACCATCCCGGGAGGGGGGAGCGGCCAACGTGCCTCCCCTCACCACATATGCATTCAGGGGAAGAGACATCATGAACCAGCCACTTTACAGGGCTACATTTAGCTAAAAATAAAACTCCAATCTGGGATTTTTACAGGGCTTAAGTGAGTTGCTGGGCAACCTCATTCATAGCACAAGAGCTGCTGCTCACACGGGCGCCGATGAAAGCCCCTCCTCGACGCTTGCAAACCAGCGGTGGCTGCGCCCCTTGGTGTCTGACGTCAGTGGGGCACAGAGTAGCCCACTGCTGAATTTCCAAGCCAAAGGAGGTCTCATTAGGTCCCTGAGGGGATGGAAGTCACCAGAATTCAGGGATGGCTGTGTGTTTAGTCCGTGTTTTATATGTAGCACCTCTTATTGAAGACAACCTGACATTTCCTGTTGCTGACGAATTTAAATTGTTTTTATGTGAAAAGACAGAGTTACCATACTTTATGAGAGGAGGAAGCCATGTGTATTGTGGCATCACTTAATTTTATTCATCCATCTGTCTACAGTTTCTCCCTTTCCTAATGTTTTTCTCTTCTCTTTATGGTTGTTTACACATTACCTTTGCTCTTTGCTTCATGAGACACGTAAGATAAAGTCTCACTTGGGCAATTTGATGTTCTGACATGGAATAATGCACAGCATTAATGCAATGAAGGCTCAGTACCTTGGTGACACTAAAAATGTTAGTCCTCTTACTATCAGCAAGTGCAGAACTGCATGGTTAATAATGCTTTATTGTAGGTAATACTTGTCATTAACTCTAGTGAAAAGCTGGAGGTGATGGAAAAAATCTAATAAAACCAATTTAAACTGTAAAGGTAAAATGTCAACCTTTGACACGTTAGCCACTAAGTTAGCAATAAAATCATCTTGTCAGAGTTTATCAAACAGTGGGTGTTTGTTTCTTCACATGTATTAAACACTGTGAAAGGCACAGTACAACAATTCTGGAAGCCTGCACTACTAATCTAATACCACCTCAGTGCAACCAAAAACCTTTTTTGGGAGTAGTGTCTCACTTCTAATAATTTTAAAAATATGTAATCTTAGTGGCATACCCTGAATGTTAACAAACCTTTTGTTTTCTTTCTTGCATAGCAGGTTTTCTGGCAGTATTTTACCACACACAGTGAGGTTGAGGATAGATTGTGCAGTTTAGATTGCATTTTACTGTTCAGAATGTGTGAAACTATACAGCTTTGTATGTGGAGGTTTGAGCAGAATTCTAACAGAGCTAGGGCTCAGCCCTGAAGGGGAAAACCTGCCTAAATTAATTTATTCTTTTTCACCCTTGAGAGCTGGCCTGAAAAACAGGCCAACTCCCAAGCAAATGAGGCTGGAGGAGTGTTTATACATTGTTATGTAGCACAAATAAAGCTACTGCTCATTTTTGCACAATGTACTTGCTGAAATTTGACTGTAAAAAGGAGTAAGTATGAGGATGGCTACCTTGAGAGACACCAGATAAAGCTAAAATTGTACATAACTTCCATGGTGTGGTTTTGGTACTGTGCTAAGTGAAGCAAAGTGGTATTCTTGGTGTGGAAGACTTGAGGAAAGATTTTATGTCATTATGAGTGCTGTGGCTCTGACTCATTTTCCTGTTCATCTGAATATAGATGGGTTAGTGGTTTTATGTAGAAATAGAAGATGCATTGTGCTTTCAGAATTTGCCTCCACAGCACCTGCAATCATACCATTCTCATGGTTGTTCTCAGTAAAGTTTTCTGGACAATGCCAGTGGTCTGAGAAATTGGCTGGACTCTAATGCCTGGAATAAAGGCACATGGTGGCTTGTAAGGCTGATGGACCTTTTCACCAACAAAATAAACTGCTGCTTTGTGATGATGTGCTGGTTTCAATGACCAGTGTCTCTTTAAGTGTTCAGGAGGTGGAAGGCACTTCAGTTCTGGCCTTCATAGCTGACTCCAATGAGGGCACATTTAGTAAGTGTGAAGATACAGGATGCAAAATAAATTGGTTGATGCATTGAACAGAGAAACATCATGGATCAAAATGTTCCCTGTTTCTGTCATGAAATTAGAGCTGTTTCTGATGGCACTCTATTTAGGTCAACTGTTTTTGCCACTGGGAACATTGATGTTTTGATACGCTCTGTAATTCAAGTTCATGTATACCCGTATGTTCTTAAACAGCCTGCTTGGAGAGAGCATTAAATTCACATTTAAGAACAACTGTTGTCTAAAAAAAATATGGAAATGCTAGTCTTGTCAAGTTTTATGATGCCTTATGGGTTATATAAATGTGTAGATCCCAGCGTTCTACGTGATACACGATCTTCAGATGAGTGATTTCTGGCAAGGCTGTCCTACAGAAATATTAAAAGATACCAGTGTTTCTGGAAGTAAAAAGAGCGATTATCAGAAGGTGTTTGGTAGATTTGGTTCTGTAAAACAGTCACAGAGCTTTGTTCAAAAGCTGATTTGCCAAAAGAGAAAGTAGAGAAATTATCAGAACCATTTGTTTATTCCTAAACTTTATTTAATTTAGGTAGGCACTTTGGGATCCTAAATGGAAGATCCTGAGATGTGTAAAATATCAGCCATTCTATCTGTCTCTAATCCATCTCTTTCCAAAATCACATCAGCAGCCTGATGAGCACTGTTTGTTCTAAGAGCCCCCTCCCTGCCAGCAGGGAAGAGCACAGAGCACAAAGGCACCCTGCCCACCAGCCCCCCAAAATTATTCAGGATATGATGACTAGCAAGTTCTAGAAAACTCTTTACAAAGGTGGTCAGTTGTATGAATTGCTTTGGAGACAGTGAAAAGCTAAAGTCTGAGGAAAAAAACCTTGAAAAACTTGTTCAAAATACTGTGCTTCATTAATCCTCAGTAAATTAACTGAGTTTCACGGGCAGTAACAAAATTGCATCATCGATACTGATACCCCATTGTTTCCTTTTTCCACTCCAGTATTCTTCAACAATATACGCTGACTGATCAGAGCAATGGAATACAATACAAAGGATGCAGAAAGTTAATAGCTTCTGAAAATCCATTGTTTAATAGTTTCCTTAGTTAGCAAGAAGGAAGGGGAAAGGAAAAGAAAAATATCTGCACAGGAAAAAAAATAATCCTGAGCTTGACAATAATTGCATCAGTTCTTGTGGAAAACATGATTTGTTCCATTTTCCTCTCTTTTTTTCTAGTCCACTGCACTCCAAAGAGCCCTGCTGCAAAGCTGAATACAAGGGCTGGCTGCAACCATTTAGGTTGTTTGGTCCATGGCAAAATTTGCAAGTTAACAAACTGGAGCCAGAAGGCAAATAAAAAGGCTGAATCAGCTTCCAAAACATCGCTTTAGAAAACGTCCAGGAGATATCCGTGGCAGAGATTGCTTAATGCCATTCATCCTTTAAAAATCAAAATATTACAGTGATTAAATTGGGGGGAAAAAATAAAATAAAAAATAAAAGGAACATGTCACTTCCTAAACTGGACTTGGGAGGCAACGTGAGCTGCACCGAGATTAAAGCCTGTGCCAGTGGTTTGCCTTTCCCTGGCCACTAACCCAGCCAGCCTTGTTTATGCTTCAGTGCTGTGTTGCAGTAACAAAGGAAAACAGATGATTGTGGGAACTGCTCACTAAAACAATTATTGCTTTTTCTTTTGCTTTCTTACCTTCTATCAACATTGCAGGGAAGTAGGAATAATATGTAAACATCATGTTTTGGTTTTTTTTACCCAGGTGTTTATTTCTGCTGGGTGCTCATCCTTAATATAAAAACTGCAGTTTCTCATAAGACACAAGGTGTAATAATCCAATTGTGATACATCAATACTTGTGTCAAAGTCATAAAATGATCAGGGGTAAGAAATCAAATTTTCAGCTGATCTGAATTCAAGACAGAACTTTTCCATGGCAGGATAAAGTAATTAAATCTATTCCTTGTTTTCTCTGTGTGTTTGTGAAGCAGTCACTGTCACTGATGCTTCACAAAATCCTGTATAAAGAAACTGGATCATACTGAAATGGTTAAAATAGCACCAAATAATTTAAGTTGTAAAGCAAGTCCCACTTTATGAGTATTGGATCCTTTAAATGCCTTCTGTATGGAAATATTTTAAAGGAGAGCAAGGGTTTTGTTGCAGAAGAACACCTCGTTTAGAATTGTAGAGACACTAATTTCAGGTGTTGGCAGAGGATGATGGTGCATATTTGAGTTTGTTCTGAAATCACTTTATGCTGAAAAAGAGTCCAAAAAATGTACATGTGAGTTATATTTAAAAATGTGTTAGAACTCTGTCTCTTGATGGAGCACACTCGTTTCTGATGCCTCTGAGATCCAGAGAATTTAGAAATGTTTTGGTTGTCATTCATTTTGGGCACTGTGTAGTGTATTTATTTAAATTTATCTGACTTACACATAACTGCAGTTTGGTTGCCAGATTGTGGTCCTTGTCAAAAGAAAATGTTCCATGCATCCATGTATATGAACATTCCTGTTTGGGATTTTTGTGCTTCTTTCCTATTTCCTTTAAACTTCTTTTTTCCTTCCTTCATTTTTAACATGCACAAATATTTGTTTCCCTTCATTTGTTAGCCGTTTGGGCAATAACCACATTTAAATTTTTCTAGGTAAAATCAGACTATGACCATCTTCGAGAAACCCTTCTAAGAGTGACCAAAGAACGAGATTTGGCTGTGAAGGGAAAACACCAGCTCCAAGCCAAGCTGGAGAACTTAGAGCAGGTCCTAAAGGTATGTGTAATGACATAAAATCCAAAAATCCAGGACTTCTATTGCTTGTTTATTATTCCTGATGCTCATTCAGGGATTCACAGAAGCATAAGAAATTTAACTCAGGGACTGAATGCCCCTATTAGTTATGATAAAATGTATGGAATGCAGTAGACCAAGCACTGACAAGGGATCTCAAACTATCAGAGCAGAGACATGTTTAGAGCCCATTATCTGATGCTTTGTAAGTAATTGGATGTAGGTTTTCACTATACAGTTATTTAAGTCAAAATGAGAAAAAAAGGATGAGAATATAAATAACTACCAAGACATTTTACTTTAGAAAGAGCTGTGTTTGCCAGACTGGCTAAAATGTTCTTGTGGCCTTGACATTCTGTACATCTTGCTGTTCTGCTTAGGAACTGCTTCAAAACTTTTCCGCCACTGAAACAAGAATTCTCTGCTGGATGCAGAGATCATGGCTTTCCATGTTCAGTGCTTTTCTCCCTTGAGCAGAGCCCTTTAGCTTAAACAGACTTGAAACCCTACAGCTTCTTTTTAGTACTAAATTGTGACCAAGCAGATGGAGTCAATTCTGTATTTCATGTCAGTCCTCCTGTGTTTAGGAAATCAGTAGTTTGAAAACATGGCTTGCAGCTTTCCAATCACTGGAAAAAAATGTTGGGGGAAATATTTAGCCTAGTTTCCCTGTCTAAAAAGAAACTCAGTTTCTCCTTTGAGAAATTCAGGATGCATCAACAAAGCAGAACAGCTGAAGAACTGCTGAATTAGCTAACTTCTGAACACTTCCACAGTGCCTCTCGCGCAGGAGAGTCCTGATTTTCTGATGTGTTCAGCCAGCTTTTCCCATTCATCCCCCTGTAATGGTGCTCATCCATCTGCGAGCACAGATGAGGAGTCTTTTGATAAAACTCCTTGGGTGACAATTAAATTTGCTCCCCATTCAGCATCATGTATGAGTTCTGTTCTGTAAACAAGACTTGGGGACTTGAAAGCCGTGGGAGTTTGTTCTTGCATTAACCAGTTGCACAGTTTAGAACTGCAAAGTCACTTCTATAGGGAAGAGTGGGGTTGTTTTCTTTGCAGCTGTAGGTACACATTGCAGCAGTCAGAACCAGGGCAGGCTATTCATTGTCAAATCCCACTGCTGCCCATGAGGAAGCAGGAAAAATAAGAACCATTTAAGCAGGTCCCTTAAGTGCTGTTTAAGAAACAGTTTATACTGTACAGCTGTCTGGCTCTGAGGTTTGAAATAAAAACTGATAAATGCACGATGTGGCCAGTTCATTCTGCCGCACTGCAGGATTCCTGCCTTTGGTCTGAAAGACACACCAGAGAGGGTCCTTCTTCTCACTTTATTTGGGGGACAGAGTGTTATTTGACAACTGTGTTGAAACAGAAGTCCCTACTGTATTGTTGCTATGCTCTTTCGAATGTGGATTTGCCTTCTAATGTGAGAGCAGCATTATTAGGACCTCTGGAAAGGCTGCAGAAGGGAAGTGCAAATTTACACCATAGAAAGTTCTGCCTGGCATTAAGGACAGGGCTAGCACAGACAGGTGGATTGCCACCACCTACACAAACCTTGGCAATGTGGAAGCCAGTCCTGGAGGAAGATGCAGAAGGAATTGAGCAGCTCAGAGCTTTCTCCCTGCTGTTCTTCTAGTGCTCCCTGCAGACCTCCCCACTGCCCAAACCTGTTCTCCTCAGGCTTGGAGGAAGAAATATCAGCAGCTGAAGTGCAGAGAGGAAGCAAAAAACAGATTTGAAGAGAACCAATTTGAGACCAGTGTGTGTGGAGAGCAATTGCTTCTGGTTTGGGGCAGATTTAATTGCTGTGCCAGCGGAGGGACAGATGCTGGGGTGAAGAGATCCTTGCTGCTTTAAATACTAAGTAGATCATGACAATACTAAAATGACTGAGAGATACTTTTAGGTTAACACAGATGACCAAATGGTCTCTTCTGACCTTAAAATCTGTGAACTCTGGATCATTAAATACATATTTTAGGAAAGAGAAAAATGAAAAGCTGGAGGGAATCACAGATCATGAATAGCAATCTGTTTCTTTATTGCATTTTATAGATTCACTGTGTGGTCACAGTATTAATTATTTATTGATCTTTGCAAAGGACTGGAAATGTTCTGTAGTAGCTTATGTAAAAGTAGTAAGAACTTAACAATATCAAAATATGCCACACCAAATCTGGCACTAAATCTTGAGAGAGTGAAGTGAGACTTTTTTATGATAATTAGAGGTTTTAATTAAAGGTGTGAGAATGACTTGATCGCCTCACCATTTCTGGAATTTAAGAAATGTGCTGATGCTCCATCAGTGTCAAGTTTTATGTAAGACGTGATGGAAGCTGCTGAGCTCTGTAAATGCAGTGTCATGCTCATTTAAATCTTGAGTAAAACTAATTAGTAAAATAGGTTATGTTCATTCAAATGAGATGAGAATCAGAGCCATTATTTTTGGTCATTATAAAATACTGATAATAGGTATTACCCAGGAACAACAGATCCATATAACTTTGGAGAGTATGCACAGGTCAGAAATGTCTACACTAAAAATACTGAATCCTCACAAAGCTCCTTGAAGACGAGCCATAGTTGAGGGTTGAAACTGATGAATTGGAAAATCTTCTTTGTTGTTTTCATTTTTAAGTAACACATCAAATAAAAATAAAGAAATCCAAAGCAGAGGCCAAATGGAGTATTGGAGGCATTTCTGCTTCCTTTGCAAACATATCCAGATTGAGAGACATCAGTCCCCCTGGGCTCTCCCTCTTTGTTATGAGTAACATACTAGATGAAAACAGCTCATGAAAGGCTGGAAATATACTTGATAAAAATTTTCTCTTGAACACAATAGGAGATATTTGGGGCTGTTCTTGTCAATTTTAGCCATGCATTTGTGTTTCCAAGTGCTGATTTCTAATAGGTTTGTGTGCAATAACTCATGGTGCTGCAGATAAGACATTGTGCCTCTGACCTGAGAGTATTATGGGAATAATATGTAATTTGGAAAATAAAAATCTTCAATACCAGTCTCAGCAGAGAGAAGATCAGAATCTAGAAAGAGATCTTTCTTAACTCCCATTTATTAAGAGGGTGTTTGAAAGTGACAGTGATGTTGGGAGAATAATATTAACCTGTAATGAAAAAGATTTCTATCTGCCAAGGATATCTTGACATTGTTCAGCCTGTGCTCTTCCCAAGAACCTTTCTCATATTGCTTTGGATCATTAGCAGCAAATGTACTTTAAAAGTTGTTTTTGAGTACTGTATGGTCCCTTTTGCCCAAATCCACCAGTGTTAGTTTTGTTCTCTCTAATTAGCTATAAATAAGAGGCAGAGATCAGCAAAGGCAAGCTATTTCATTTGGGTCATCATTTGCAAAACAAATCACAAAAGCATATCCTAGATAAAGAGGCATTTGGGGATTTGTCCAGGTTATCTTTTTCCAGGCTTTTTGTTTTTTTCTTTTTTTTTTTTTTTTTTAGCACAGTGCCACATAAAAATGTGTGATGCCTGATGGATGAAATGAGTCCTGTTCCCTTGTGCATCACCCAGGCCACATTGCTGGCAGTGCCACAGTGATACATCCTAAGAGAGGTTCCTGTCAAAATGTTTAGCTTTGGCAACACACCTCTAGGCGCTGACCTAATTAAAACCCTATCCACTTTCCACCTTACCTCTCAGTGACACCAGGGAATTCTTATGTCAGGGTGGAACATCTGCATCCCTGGGAATGGCAGCACTGTTTGGCTGCAGGTGGAACATGTCGAAGTCTTCCTGATGGTTTTCCCTGTTCCATTTTACCAGCATATGCGAGAGGCTGCTGAACGGCGGCAACAGCTGGAGTTGGAGCATGAGCAAGCCTTGGCTGTCCTCAACGCCAAACAGCAGGAAATTGAGCTCCTGCAGAAGGTAAGGGAGATGGCAAACTGCAGCAAACCTCAGGGACTGGAGCTGCTGCTCCAAAGGAACTTAAACCCCAAGTGCCAAACCGGTTCCCATTCGGGATTGTTCTGTGCAGCTGCTAGTGCAGCTGCAACAAAGGGGGTGTTGGCTGTGCTAATTGATTTTAAAATGTTTATGCCAGTGAAGATTAACCTGACCCAGATGTATCTAAGTTGTCTTAATTCCCCATAGGGATAAAAGTGACACAGTTACAGGTATTTCCTTTGTATTTCCATTGCTTCCCCCAATATTTGGCTCAGAAGTATCTGTGGATTTCTGAACTTTCAGGAAGGAATCTGGTCTTAATTTCATGATACTCAAAATATGAGATCTTTGCCATTTCCAGTGTGCTGGAACAGTTAATATGCTCACTGACATATCAATGTTTCGTTAGGATTTCTTTGGCTTCCTCTTCCAGACATACAACTGTTGCTTCCTTTCTCCACTAAATTAGGTTAAAGGTCTTGTCAAGGTGCTTACAGATCACAGCTGATCTTCCTTTTCATAAATATGTTGAGTTTGGGTGACAAGGCTTTGGTAGCAGAGTGGCTACAGGGGAAGCTTCTATGCAAAGATGCCAGGAGCTTCCCCCCTGTCCAGCAGGGCCAATGCCAGTGGCTCCAGGATAGACCTGCTGCTGGCCAAGGCTGAGCCCATCAGTGGCAGTGGCAGCACCTCTGGGGTAATATATTTAAAAAGTGAGGGGAAAAACTGCATGAGGGCAGCTAGAGCCAGAGCAGAGATTCCCCTGCAGCCCTCGGTGAGGACCAGGGTGAGGCAGCCCCTGGAGGACCCCCCACCAAAGCAGGTGGATGCCCAGAGCAGCTGGGGCACCACGGGAAGCCTGCGCTGGAGCAGGATCCTGGCAGAGCTGTGGACCTGGGCAGAGAGGAGCCCAGTCTGGAGTAAGTTTGCTGGAAGAACTTGTGACCCTGGAGGGGTTCACACTGGAGCAGCCTGTTCCTGAAGGACTGCACCCCGTGGGAGGGACCCTCGTTGGAGCAGAGGAAGAGTGTGAGGAGGAAAGAGCAGCAGAAACGACGTGTGGTGGGCTGAACACAGCCCCGTTCTCTGTGCCACTTGTGGAGGGGAGGATGGAGAGTTCAGGAGTACCTGGGAAGGAGGGAGGGGTGGGGGAATGTATTGTTAAGATTTGATTTAATTTCTCATTGTCCTACTCTGATTTGATTGTTAATAAATCAAACTAATTTCTCCAAGTCAAGCCTGTTTTGCCCATGACAGTATTTCTTCAGGGATCTCTCCCTGTCCTTGTCTTGACCCATGAGACTTTTGCTGTACTTTCTCTCCCCTGCCCAGCTGAGGGGAGGAGTGATGGAGCAGCTTTGGTGTCCAGCCAGGGTCAGTCCACCACAATGAACTAAACAGTTGTTAAGCACTTCATTTCCAAGGTCAATCTTTAATTCACAAATGACTTCAAGACTTTTTTTTTTTTTTTTTTTTTTTTTTCAGATTGCAATTTCTCAGTATTCATTATAATACAAAAAACATGATACTGAGTTTCAATCTTCCCAAAGTCATTTAAAACTGCAATTGTCTCAGTGCTGATGTTGATTTTTTTCAATTGCTGGACTAAATTAAAACACAGAAATAATACTGCTAATGATAATTTGGTAGAGAATTGGCAGGGAGGGACATTCTCAGCAGAATAAAAGATATTTCTAATATCATTTGCTTCAAATAGAAAGCTGCAGTTGACCAAATGAAATCTTCCTGTTAATTTTCTCTTAGTCTTTCTCAATTAATGTATTTAGGCACCTTTCAAAATGCCATTTCTATTTATATTCAGCTGTTATTATTAGAGCTCCCTCATAAATTTTGGACTTAAATTTCCTGACAAAGCAAAGAAATCAAAGAAAGATACAGCATTTCTTGCTAATTTTTGTTGCATTCATCTAACAAAACCACATTTGGTTTGGCAACAGGAGGCAAATCTCTGTGCTGGTCTATTCTCCAGTCACTTTTGCTAAGCTGCAGCATGACAGATGTCAAGCCCAAGTGAGGTTTTATTTTATTTGGTATTTTACTCAGTACAACTGGCTCAGCATCTGCAACCATTGCTTAAATTCTTGTTCAGTGGACCTGAAGTAACAAGACCTCCCAATGTACCTGTACATATGTCTTACATTCTTTCTTCTTTTTTTTTTT